>JAGDQP010073310.1:0-10402 GCA_022664845.1 Lepisma saccharinum | reverse complement strand
TGTGTTCCTTTGGATGGAATTTCTTACAGCTATACCATGCTATGGAAGGATTCTTAGACTGTACTAGATAGGAATGGATTCGCGTACTGTAAGTTATATAATTTCCATATAGATTTGAGCCGTATTCGTTGGAAGTATATATTTATTATTTCAGGCGGGGGAGTTATATATGAAACAGTTCCGCCGAATACTCCTTGCGCTCTTGTTACGGGGTTTGATTCGTGGTTGTTTGCGCGCCAACGATCGTGCTGCCCTCAGCAGCAAGAACTCGCAACTGAGCGGCTGTCCCGGCAGTTGTTATTTCGGAATGGTGGGTTGAGCACCTATTGATTATCGTTATCTATTATTATAGAATGTCTTCACGACTTTTATTATATTGAAGTGCCAAAAGTTTGTAATAGTGCTTCGGTTGGTAATGTATTGTAGAGTAGTTATGTTGTAGTAGTGGTAGTTGAATAATTTTGGAATCGAACTTGGTGGGTTTGTCTTAGCCGTCCGGTATATTGGAATTGAACCGGTTGCACGTGCTATGAATAGACGCCATTTCGTGTTCGTATTTAATGTTCATGATTAAAGTTCAACATATTTTATATTGTGTTACTCTAAATTACCGAATGAGATAATTCTTGCGTCATAGGAAGAAAGTAGGAAAATCAGCCTTTATAATTTGTTCGTTGTGTGCGATGATTGAAATGTTGAACGACTGTTGTATATTTAAGTATGTTTGGCAGCGGAGCTGTCTGTATTAATTTTGCTGTGGAGGTAGATTTATTTTTAACTACCAGGCAAATCAAGTATGATTCAGTAATATGCTAAGAAATGTACGAGCCGATAATTCACATAGTGGGTCAATCTCTTGTGGCCGTATTCTTTTTGAACATCTAAATTCCCCTTTGAAAGTATTCAGTGTGATTGGTAATAGTAGTTACATGTTTCAAAGATTGCACTCAAAGTTAATTGTGAAGAAAAGTAATTGGATTTTTGGTAAAGATTGTGGCACATGTTTGAACAGCGACAAATTGTAGGCGGCTTTAATGATCAACCTAAATGTCCGAGCACTACATTAAAAAGGCACTAAAATAAATAAATAGTATTGTATGTGTTAAGAGTTAGGTATATTATCGTTATTTGCACTTGTTACGAATATTGTGCTTGTTGATCAGACTTCAGTATATTGTGAATAAAAGTGTTGTTAACATTCAATTCGTGAGTATGTGTTCATGTCTTAGTCTTCCAAGTAGCAGAATAATATTTATGTTCTACACAGCGCTTCTACCGTGAAGATTCTATTTCCCTAGTTGTGTCGGCTTGGTATGATTGCGGCAGTAACTTTAGTTGCAGTTATTCCACGCCAGTTACATAACAGTTTGAACCCCCCCCAAGGGATGGGTGGGTAAAATTTTGTTTTCGAAAATTATTTTCACAGTGTCAAAAGTGGATTTTGTGAGCAATTGCAGAAAATTTTATGGAAATATCTGGAAAACATTCGCTTTTACCGGTCTCCTTTTTCAGTTACACGAATTAATGAAGAGTCTGTATATTAAGAGCGTGATATTTAGGACAAGGATGGGTACCTAACTTTTGACTGAAAATGACTTAATAAAATGCATCACAAGAAATTGAACCGGACATTTTGAAACTGGTTAAATCAAAATAGGCTTAGATTTCGCGCTAACCTAGTAAACTTGTGCAATCTTTCGTAACGTTTTAAATTTTTTTGCCTTTTTTTTATTTTGCATAATATTTGTATTTTATTTGAAAACATGACAGTTTATGTTCTGTATTTGGTAATAAATATTCTAATTATATTACCGAAAAACTATTCAACAAATAACATTATCTTTAGTAATTATAAAAATAAATAAATTACCTTCTTTAAAATTTATTAGTTTTAGATTACAAATCCCTAGTTAATTTTTTTTCAACTAATCTCGCGACCCCCTTGCACACAACCCACGACCCGCACGTTGAGAAACCCTGGCTAAGATCTTACCAGTCTAGACAGCCATCAAGTTGGCTGCGTTGCGCTGGTCCTCCTGAATACCATATTAATAGCTTCAGTAGATAACAAGGAAATATTCTTTCACAAACTAGCGATTGCTTCGTTTTTCATTTAGTCCAGCTTTTTTTTTTCTTTCAGAAGTTGGAAAAGAAAAGTGGAATGAAACAAAAGGTAAGATTAAAAAAAAAAAAAAAAAACAACTCTCAATTGATTTTGATGCTTGATTTTCTTTCGAACTTTAATGAAAAGAATTTAATTTCCTTTCTAGATGGCAGAAGCGTCACAACTGAGGTATGTTTCGACAAAAGACTTGAGACAGTATTGTTTACAAATGAAAAAAAGAACGAGGAAGTGGATCCTTACATTCATCGATAGAGTCAAAACAGTATTTCTTCTTTTTCTAAAGAAACCAACATCTAAATGAAGTGTAAGATAGTATTTCTTGCTATAACTAGACGTAAATTCTACTCTAACAATTTACGTGGGAAATGAAATAGATATATACAGTGAAACTTCTATATAGTGCACAATAAACTGTCCGTTATTCGGAAAAAGCTTAGGATTCATCACCAAAAAAATTACTGCAATGCACACACAAGTTTGGGCAACATTATCTTTTTGTTTACTGTATTTTCGTACGTAATATACACTAATGCAGTTTTCTAAGTACAGTAAAAGGAAATTGAAATACACATGTTGTTTATATGTACGTACTGCCAAACACAAGCACAAACACAAAAAGTACTAAACAATATGCACTTTAAGAAAAAAAAATAAAAATAAACGAAATACAAAAGAAATATAATACCTTACTCAACAATGCGCGATAATGTTAGAAATCCTGCCCGTTATTGTTTGAAATTCCAGAAAATAGGAGAGTTTTATTCTTGGCTGTCCGTTATTTGGAAATTCTACATAGGAGCTGGGGAATAGTTTTTTTCAGTGTCCGCGTCCGTTATTGAGAATGTCCGCTATTCAGAAGTAATTTTTCCATTGTACCGAATGATGTTCTGCCGGGGAATTGAAAAGTGGCCGTTATTTAGAGGTGTCCGTTAGGAGAAGTTTCACTGTATATAAAAAAAAAAATGTTTCATCTTGCAACTCGTGTGTTGTTACTCTTTATAGTTTAGTTGTAGGCCGGACTTCGTATCTAATGGAGTACCAGAGTGTCCTTGTTGCTCCTGGGCACCTTGAGAAGGTAAAGGCGGTCGAGCGTGGGACTGACCACCTCACTTCATGGTGGAGAATATGTGGAGCGTTACCTCCACATCCCCCATGCACCGTTCACGGCGCGTGCATACCGCACAGGGGTAGCTTTACCTTTTCTACCTACCACAGATAAGACGTCAGGTCACAGAAAGAAGGGGAGCCCAAGATTCTAACGAAGTTGGGTCACGGTGACTTGCTGATAGAGCGCTCACCTTTGGTGCGTGGTCCTCGGTTCGATCCCCGTTCATTCCGTGTGAGCTTTGTGGTGGACAAACACCGTGTACGTGGATTTTCTAGTGGTCCTACCACTTTCTTCATTCCACCAATCCACCCGTCATCATCCATCCGACCTGAACCAAAGTTGTGTAAAGACCTTAAAAATTAAATTCAAATTTTCAAAAACGAAGTTGGAGGGAACTGAAATCTGAGTATATTGATGTGACCAATGGCTCCAAATAGATTCAGTGAATGTTTCTATTTTGTAATACCGAAAATTGACTTTATATAAAATACAAAACAATAATACAAGTTTCGTTTAGAGTTCAATTTTCAGATTTTCTATGATAATTCAGCTTAGGCTTTTGTTTGTTTGTTGAAAATCCCATTTACGGCTCGTATTTAAAAGTAATGTTTACAGTATTTTATTCAAAGCCGTGTTTACCGTTATCAAAATCAAGTTACATACAAGTCACAATTTACAACTTTGTTCAAAATCTTATTCTTATGGCTTTTGCTAAAAAATCATGTTTTGGAGTTTTCATTGAAAATTCGGTGTACAGTTTTTACTCTAAATTCTGTTTATTTATATTATTATTATTATTATTTTCAAAAATCCTGTTTGTGACTTTTGTTTGAAATCTTGACTACAGCTCTTGCTCAAAATCCTGCTTAGTTCTTATTCAAATCCTTTTTAGGTTTTTGTTCAAAATCCTGGTTCTGTGCTTTGTTTAAGATCCAGTTTTGATTTTGTTCAAATCATATTTTTGTGCGGTTTAAAATCATATTTGTAGTTTTAATTGAAATCTTTTCTTTAATTATTTGTTCAGAAAACAAATAAACCAGTGGGAAAATACCGTAGGTCTACATTGGAATACAAACCTGTGGAAAGGTTTGTAACAACCAATAAAAGGACCAGTTTTGCAACAAAATCCGAAATTTGATTTTAAAACAAACCGAAAACAAGTTTGGAATAAATGAGGAAATTTGGTAGTCCCCCCCCCCTACGCGCCTACCGAAAAAAAAGAAATAAAGGTGAAGTTTACTAAATTCAAAAAACGTTTTTAAAATAAAATTTACAAGGATTTTTTTTTTAGTATCTGAGAGTAGAACGACAAATAGATCTGAAGTTCATAAACGAATAAGTTATCCACTAGACTCATTTGATAGTATTTATTCAATTGAAATTATTTCCAGATTATCTGTCTTAAAAATGTACAGGAATCTACATCAATCTGCGTGGATCTTGTAGATTTATAGTGGGCTGTTCGCAGAATCCTGGCGTAAAGGGAGTGTTGTATATCAAACGGAAGGTCTTGGTGATACGTATCGATTGGTATAATTAATGTGTAATTCCTTGGGATTTTGAAAAAAAAACCAAAAACTAGATAATTAAATTCTATGAGGGGCCGTAATTCTTTTAAACCTGCTGATCTGTTACAATGATGCGTTCAAGTCTTACAGATACCTTTGAATGAAGTGGTTCGGAATCAACCTTACTAAAAAGCTGTAAGTACCGTCGTTATAACCTAACCAGCTGGCGTGGAACGTTAATATAACAATTCACTTAATGATTGAAACTTCCGAACTGTTAACTTTTAGGCAGATAAACTGTATATCTGAGTTTTAATGTAAACAGCAATCAGTCTTTGTTCCAAAGCTCTTACTCTGTCTCAGGGATATGAAACGGAAAGGCAGCGTTCTTGATCTAAACTCAAAACACCATCCTGGAAGATGGTGAAAGAGAAATCATAAGTTGACGTCAATACATATAGTCTGTTTTAACGTTTGAATAATAGTTAGTGTGGGCGACGAATAAAATCAGAACGTTGCATTCACACAGCTTCCGGAGATGATGTTATTGCAAATAAGTTAGGGCTCACTACTTAAAACATTGCAATTAACCCTACTTTAGCGACAGTGATACCGGTATGTAGGTACCTATTTTAGACCTACCGAAATGCCTACAGGTCGTAAAACGTATTCTTTTCTTAGATCTTAACTTTTTCAGTAGCACACAAATTGATTTCACATAGATAACAAATTCCTTCTTTTTAACGTTGTATTCAACGTTGTATCAACGATAAAATGTTTAAATAACACATTGGTAACAAGTCACTATTGAATGTCCGTATCTTCAACGTTGTATCAACGATCAAATATTTAAATAACATGTTGGTAACACCACTGAATGCTCGTATCTTCAACGTTGTATCAACGCAAAAATATGTAAATAACATGTTGGTAACACCATTGAATGTCCGTATTTCAACGTTGTATCAGCGATAACATGTGTAAATAACACGTTGGTAACCAGCATTGAATGTCCGTATTTCAACGATGTTATCAACGAAATCAACGTTTTTTTATGGGTGCTATTGGGGTTCCTTTACACGAAGACTGTATATGGTCCCTGCACTGACTGGGAATCGAATCTGTTTCCCCACATTTTTTAAAAAAAGTATCATTTCCTGATTTACAAGTATGTCGACATATGGTAATCATGAAATACCATGAATATGGAAAACACGATTAGTAAACAACCTTAAGCTTCCTTTGTTTTCTTCTCTCTTTTTCTTTCAATAGTGTGACAGAAAAAAGAAAAGGAACCACACGAAGTCCTTACTGAAAAGTTACAAAAAGATTGAAGATCGCCAATGATCTGTTAATCCGGATGTTGAAAAGTTAGCCCGAGCGTTCAGTTGAATAAACTTGTTCTTTGGCATCCTTTGCAGGTGGAGACCAATGGGGAGAGGAAAGGGTTAATGTGAACAATTGAGAGAAGTAAGCGAAGCGTGGGAATGATACGGTTCTATTTCAAAGCCGAGCTCTGTTCTTTCTTATTTTTTTTTTTTTGTGAGTGACCGCCATTAAGGCTCTTATTTTCTCTGTTGCGTGAGTTAAGGGCCTCCAAGCAAGCAGTGGGAAGCGGAGGGGGAGAACTAAATAGCAACAATAGTTTAACTTGCCTTACAATGAGCACCAGAAGAGGGAATTGAATGTTATTAAACTAGTGATCGAGATAATTGATTGAACTGAATCTGTATTTCCTTTTGGGTGTATTATTTATTATTTATTTCTTTGCCCTCTAGACAACTATCATATGCTAAATGAGGAAAGGAAATGTAAAAAAAAAAAGTAACAAAGTAAGGAATAGAAATATTGAGAAAACGAATTTATGAAAAAGAAATGAATTTTCGGAGGATTGATTAACATTTTTTTTTTTTTTTAAATACTGATTAATTTAGTTTATTTCTTTAAGCCAATCAGTCATTTCGGCCCTTTTAAGGGCCAATTCAATTTAGGGTAGCAGTCGAGTTTGTAGGTGGGCCTCAGACAAGCCGAACTAAAGATAGAAAACATACGACATTCCTGGAAAATGCGACTTCCAACTGGCCTTCGTGGCTTTTTTCACAGTTTGAACAATAGTTGGAATCTAAGCGTATGATGGCTTGCCTTTTCTCTCGTTACTAATAATACTTTTCTTACCTTTAGCGCTACTGGTGACTATTTCCTTGTCGTTCTGTGACTTTCTACACGCTGGTACATACATTTTCTAGTATTAGAGTGCTGGTATTTCACACACCCTTGCGTTTTCTGACAATGAGTATGACGTTTCCGATATATGATTGTTTCCTCTCGTCTCTTGCAATTAAGAAGTTCAGGGTTCGATTTCTCTAGATGTAGTGGTTCGGAATCCGATTTCAATAATAGGCCCCCGTCACGTATACTCCATTGAAGATAATGAAAAACCACAATTGGTTCATCTTACTAAGAGACCTTTGATTCATAAACCCACCTGACAACAGAATATCAGTGATTGCCATCAGAACTTAATGAAGCAAAGGCAGGAACGTTTTTTGTATAATCAGGGATTAAAACAGTCATGAAACCGCTAAGGGTAACCGCACACCAAAAGAGCAAGTTGAAACGGAGGAGTGCCATGCCATATTAAGATCATGGTGGAACTCACGTCGACTGAGCAGAGTGAAACAGAGAGCAAAGCATACACAAATATATGGTTTCATACGTCACGACCTTGCTGCGCTCCAACTCGCTGTTTTAGTGTGTGGCTACTCTAACACAAAGACGCATATAATTTATGAACAAACAACAACAAGAAGATTTCATGAGATACACTGAAGGAGGTCTAACAAAATGCTTTTCATGTTAATAAAGGAAACGAAGACCATTGATTATTATGACGTGATGAGAAGGAGAAAAATGACAGAGGCTATATGTAGTTCTCTTCATTGGACTGTGCAATTTCCAACAATACCTTCTTGCATGCTTGTCTTTCCTTTATGCCGTCCCCATTCCGTCATCTATCAGATAACACGCAAAGCTTGGGAAGGTCGTGTGAAAAAGAGACTTTTGGCATACACACCCAAAACATGCATGCAGCGTAATCTGTTACTGATCGTTTACTTTGCACCCGTAATAACTCAGTTCTACACTTACTTCTCAACACATGTAATACATTTCAAATAAATACTGTGGCTGTTGGTAGCTGTGAGATATCTAAATACTTTACTTGTTTAGCCTTACCGTCTATGCAATTGAGATCAGCATCTACCGGTTGAATTGACCCAATATAGTCTTTCAGACTAGCTGAAATTCGTCAGTGGAATTCAGTGAAGTGAGTAGGGAACAACAAAGTTTCTCTGAAGAGGCCTTAGTACTTACTCCCTGAGTTTTTCATATTTTTAAAAATACTGAACAAATGACAAATAAATATTAAATTTTGGAAAGCGACTCCGATGATACTTATGCATGTCGTTCAAATAAACGTATCCATAATTTGAAGACGTTACACATTCATAAGCTTTATTGTGGCCACTCTCCAAAATTTCGTTGTTGTTTCTCAATTTGTCCAGCCTTTTTAAAAAATACGAAAAAAATACATTTTTTTTTGGTTTTCACTACTATAGAACGTAGTGGTAGCTCGTGACACAAATAGTAGGTGAAGTCCCTACGTCCCTACTATCTTTGTTCGTTAACTTTTATTCTGGGATTTCTGGGCTTAGACAGGATACTGATAATGCCACTATCCGATCTTAGGTGAATGATGTTGACTGATTTTCTGGCCCAATTAATATTTATTAATGCCTATTTAGTTAATGCATATAAAAATAATAAGTGAAGCGGAACTTCATTAACTTCACCTGATAAGCCGCCACTGATCGAACGTAGGACCATTTGATTCTGAAGTGACCTTGTCGAGTATGCTAAATCAGGCTTACTTGGAGGTTGAATTGAATTGAATTTATTGATGGCCTTTAGGCATCTATGGCTAAGACTGGCTTGCAAGTATTTATTCCCTTCTCAAAACTCAACATATGAATCAGTGGAAAAATTCCCCTTAAAACATACGAAAATCAAATGATAGGCTGCTGTGACTCCTCCATGTTGGTGCAAAACTATTCCCCGGAAGAAATTTGTAGATCAAAGGTAGAAGAGGTCAAATATTTAACCCTAGAAAATTTTAATCCGAACGAAATCTCCTCCTCCCAAGAATATTTACCACACACAAAACGAACTGATCCTCCCTTCCTTTCCCCTTCTCCAAAAAAATAATTGGGCAAATTTCCCTTCTTCGTTCAAAGTGGATTCTTAAAAAAAAAACCCTTTCCATTTTAAGTGAATTGTAAAAAAAAAAAGTTGAAAAATGTGACACTTATTTTTGTTGTGAAAAAAATGTGACGTGCTATTTTGAAACTGAGAAACTGGAAAGCTTCTGTGTAATATGTGAAAGGAGTTTTCGTTGTTGTGTAATTTAGCTACTTTATTAATTAAGAAGTTCAGTCAATATTATATTTCATTTTTAAAGCAATTCTACTGCATTTCAATTTTAAATTGAGAATATTTTAATTGAAAGTAAGATCCATAAATTAAATCGTAAGATAATAAAAATTTACATATATGATATAATATAAATTTTAAAAGGTATTTTATAATGCATGTATCATACGGCTTCAAATTTTTCTTGCTGGTGGATAAGTGATCACTCTCGCTGCCTTGTAATCAAGATACCCAAGTTCGATTCCTGGTGGGGTACAAGTGATTCAGGGCCCACGTTAAAAGGTAGGTTCTGTACTTACGACGTCATTATGCAATGAAAAGCAATGAAAAACCACCATCGGTTCACCTTGTCCAGGGACCTTCAGGTCAGGATCTGCATTCGGGCAGAACACCCATCATCATCCTGATCAGTACGTTCAAAATATAACTACTAATAGTTTCTCAACTGTTCTCAAATACTAAACAAATGAACGACGTATTTTCTCATTTTTTTTCACAGGGGAAATACTAGCAGTCGGGGGGGGGGGGGGGAATTATGTAATGAGACAGAGAAGTTATAGATTCTTCCTATGAGCCATTCTTCTCCATACAATTAAAATGCATGAAATAAACTCAATATGAAAGCACTATTTTAGGCACAAAATTCATTAAAAGCTTTTAACTTGTATCTTGTTTGTTCTCAAATCATGGTTCCCAGTTACTGAACATTTTTCACCTTACTGTGGTCCATGATCTTAATCTTCAACCAATATGATAACAGTAACTGTGTTATCGGTCTCTTAGCCTCGTGAGTTAACTGCTTTCCCAAGATATTAGATCATTTCTAACGCGGTTAGCCTCGGGGAATTTTACGTGCAAGAGGGAGAGAGAGAGAGAGAGAGAGAAATATGTTCTTTAGGGAGAAATCTGTTCTACAGATAACAACCTTCTTCATCTCCCAAAATATTGGTTTCGAGCTGTTCACTTATTTCTCGGTTGCAACAAACTTGCTTCACGCTCCGCAAAATCACCCTCCCTCTGCATCTTTCCCAAGCCACAAATCGTCTACTGAACATTTTATACACCGTGTAAACTGGTACCTACAAGCCAAAAGATTATGGTGTAGTGAAAATGAGAGTTTCTAACCACATGAACATTTGACTTCTACCACACTACACTACATCCACAAACACA
>JAGDQP010073309.1:0-10403 GCA_022664845.1 Lepisma saccharinum | reverse complement strand
GACCAGCTGGTAGCAGTTCCCGATGCACGATGCCGCGAGCAGTCCATCAAACACACAGGAGGACCTTCTTCTGGTGCAGTGCTGGTTTCGGCTGTTTTGGAACCGGTTCATGGGATGCTAACTAATTATGACGGCGCCGTGGAACTTTGTACAGGACCCACTTCTCATCACATGTCAACACCCTGTCCAGAAATGGCTCCTTCCTCAGACGAGACAGCAAAGAAATACAGGTGTCTGCTCGCGTTGCCTTCTGTCCCGGAGTCACATCATGTGGGACCCATCGACCCAACTTGTAGTGCTTCCCAAGTTGATGGAGGTGCTACCGAATGGTTTCTCCACTCATACTGAATTGTAGTCCCAGTTCCTCACATGTCTGGCCACTGTTCGCCTCAATTGCTACCTGAAGATCTTCATTTGGTACCTGTGTTGGTCTTCCTGCACGTGGTGCGTTTTCGAGTGTTTCGTCACAGTCCTTAAACTTGGTAAACCACCGCTGCAGTGTCCGCGTAGTCACGACACCCTCACCAAAGGCCTGGCATATCTTCCGCCCCGCTGCAGCTGCGTTTGACCCCAGTTTGAACTCGTTCAGCATACACGCCCTTATGACGCTCTGTCCTTCCGCACGTTCACGGTGTAACTGAACTTCCACAACCAGGTAGTATTTTGGATATACCCTCACCATGAGTTGACTTCGGCTTGATCTCCATGCGCATTCAACTCAGTGTGAGGGCCAATTGAACACAGACCTCCACAAAAAGCGACAAAACTTTCTTGGATCCCTTTTTATTTTAAAGAGTTAGTAAGAGCCTCTTTTCTGTTCTTTGGCTAGAGAGACGGAATGTTAACGGAAGTCGAGTCTGATGATAAGTCGTTATCTGTACCACATTTCCGTTTGCTTGTTGGCTTGTAACTTGCTTTCGTCTGCGAATAGTTTTGCTACTTCACTGGCCAGGGGTGCCAGTTGAAATCTACACGGGAGCATAAGTTATTATTTCCCAAAACGGAGAAAATGTATTATTATATTTATTGTGTAAGAACGAAATTGAATTAATAGGCTGTACAGCGAAATGCGTCTATCTTGTGCGATGTTTTCATTACGATTTCAAAATATATTTGCGAGTGAATTATTAATTTTTCGTTTGCGCTAGTCTGGTATTCCTGTACCTAGGTGTGGTAGCGGAAATCGCGTCATCCTTCATAGTTTAGCGGGCGTCTTCTAGTATGCAGGTACATACTAGGTGTCTGCAATTATCTATTCTGTTTCCATATTTTGTGGTGATTTGTTGCATTTTAAGTTTAAGTTCCTTAGTGCTAGATGTGTTTGTTTTTAACAGTGTGCTTAATAGTGTGGAAAAGTGTTGTTACTGAATGACGTCATAGTGGTAATGATAGTGGTATTCAGTAGTTATAAGGCAAATTTATTTGTTCTTCATTTAATACGTTACGGAGAGTGGACATATATACGAAACGGGTATATATTTCAAAAAGTGTGTATAAAACTAGGCCTAAAATTTAGATGGTTACTGAACCACCACAGGTTCCAGAAAATGGAAACCCTGTAATCGTAATTTTCTGTAATCGCACTGTTTTGCTTTAACACGGGAGAAAGGTGGTCAGTACCTTTAACTGAACCAAAGAATGTATTTCGTAGGGGTGAGTTCTGTTCTCTTTTTTTTCTAGACCAATTTTGCATAATTTATTTTCAGTTAATTGCGTATTCTAACCTTTGTAAGCGTTTTTAGAAAATTGCGAGGACACACACTGTCCTCAGCCGAAAGGCGGTGGTATGGGTGTCGTACCTAAAATTTTGCATATGTGGACAGTGGTGAGTACCACTTGCATTCTGTATTCTTTCTTTAAAGAGAAATGATCGCTAAAACTTCCCTTATTTTTGAACAGACGGTCTGCCCATTGGTCAGAGACAAGGTGAACCTGTCGGGTTTCACATTATCCTATTTTCGCAAAAAATGTTATTGGGAACAATGTTTGTTGTTCTTGAGCTTAGACGTGTATTATGCTCTGCTTTCAGTTGAAAGCTATGATCGTTTTCGCTACAGAAAAGCGTCGGGTCTAATGGCGAGGGTTACCGAACCATTAGGTTTGTGACGGGCTCATGACATAGTAATTTATTTATTTCGAGGTTCACGATGGATGTGATCTACACATGTCTTATTTTTACTTTAACTACCAAAATAAGAGAAGTTTGGGTTCTTGCCCCTGGGGTGCACCACTACCTGAGGTTGTGAGAGGGATACAAAAAAGGTGAGAGGGAATCGAACTTGGAATCTAATTCCATTTCAATCTTAGTTTCAACTGCAATCCATATGGATTTAATCTTTATCTTTTTATTTCTACTAAGAAGAAGATACTGGGAAATATTTTGCACTCGGATTCCTTACGGGAAGTGAATCCGGGTTCCGAAATATGTGAGTAGGTAACATATCCAGTTACTTAATTTAAGAAACAATGCAGTGCTAGCTTTTACTTGCTAAACTAGCGGGGCCAATGTATGGTTATCCGTATAGTGACGGTTTTTGTGGATTTTTAAAAAGCGCCCTCCAATTTTTTTTTAAATTCTCTTTATTCCAAAAAGACGTCGTAGGCCAACCTAACCTATCCATTGTCATTGTGCATCGTAAAAGAAACCAGACAGTTGGCGTTCTTCGTCGACATATACTTTTCAGTCCAAGCACGGAATGAGGTAGGGGGGTGGAAGATCTTCAATCTGTGCGTATTTATGATAAACTTACGCGGTTTTCCTGTGATTACTTCCAATTCACAAACATTGTTTTTACGTACTTCCGTAACTCGGTTTGGACCTTTGTATCGAGGAGTCATCTTGGGACTTACTCCTCGTTTTTGTGCAAAATTTCTTACCAATACTAGCAGTCCTGGTTTAAGCGTAACTGGCTGGCGGTGTTTATCTACTGCTCCTTTGGATTTTTGTTGAGATTTCTCTAATCTTTCCTTTGCTAATTTGCGGATAATACGCATGTGCTTTGGCACATTTTTTACTGAGGGTTCCGTGCACTGGTACGGGATTTCACCAGGGAAGACTGCTCGTCTTCCAAAAATTATCTCGTATGGACTCAACCTGGTTTTATCGTGCCGACTAACATTGTATGAGTATATACAAAGGCTTAAGTATGTACTCCACTGTTTTGGTCACTTACTGACATACTTCTTAAGGAATGAAGATAATTCGCATGTGCGCTTCGCACATTCCATTACTCTGAGGATAACAACTTGTGAAATTTTGTTTTATTTGTAGGAGCGCAGTGAGTTCTCTAATAATTCCTGCTGTAAAATTTGTACCTAGATCACTGAGAATCGTCTCTGGCGTATCATATACCGAGATTACGTGGTCTATTAGAAATCTAGCTACTGCGGCAGCTGTTGCACTTCGGAGAGGTCTAGCTATTACGAAATGTAGCAAGTTTTCACAAGCTACAACGATGAATATATTTGAATTACTCATCGGCAAAGGACCATACAAATCTAGACTGATTCGTTGAAATAACCTATCGGTTTTTATGGGACATTGGTATCCCATTTTCTTGGCGGGACATGAGTTCGTATACTGACATTCAGCACAGGTTTTTACGAAATTTCTGACATCTTTACCGAAATGTGTCCAATAATGTCTTTCAGCAACTTTTCCAAAATTCTTGGAATATTCTAAATGTCCTCCTGTTAGGATTCCTGAGTGGGTTTCATGTAGTACATCTCTAATCATAGCTTTGGGTACTACTAGTTTGTACTCATTTCCTATTTTACGATATAGGAATCCATTTTTCACATCATAGTGCCTTACTCTTAAATTCGTGGGGTCAGTTTGTTTTAACTGAATTAACTCCTTAATTTCGGAGTCCTTACATTGTTCTTCAGTCAAAAGTTTGACTATCAATTACTAGATTGTTTACTGACAAGCGGTCTTCACGTAATTGGCTTTCTTGGTCTGTCATTTCAGACGTGGGATGTCTGCTTAAGAAATCGGCAATGCGATTCTTTTCTCCGGAGATATGCTTAATTTCGAAATTATATGGAGCTAAACGAAGAACCCATTTCATAGTGCGTCCACGCGGATGTTTAACAGTCTTTAAATAGCAACCCACCATGGAGACACTATAAACTGTGAAGAATATATCGGCTAAATAATGATGGAAGAAAAGTATAGCCTGGCATGTTGCAAGACATTCCTTTTAACAATAGAGTAACGGGTCTCTGCGTCTTTTAAAGACCGTGAATAGTATGCAACGACTTGTTGTTTATTATTCTTAACTTCTAGGAGAGCTGCGCCGATACCGGTGTCGCATGCATCGACATGGAGTTCTGTTGGCAGCTGGGGATTGTAATGAGTTAAAACAGGTTTTTCGCAAAGTTTGCTCTTCAACAGATTGAAGAGTACCTTTACCTCATCATAGCAATAGAAACACTTAGCAGGTTTTAACTTGAGATTCGCTTCACGTAACTTATTCAAAACAATTTCTAATCTATCATCTGCGCAAATGAATTTGACCATATGGTTATGTCATCCAAGTAGACTTAGAATTCTGTATTTCAAATTCCCAAATATTTTGTCCATAGCAAGTTGGAAAATTGAGGGAGCTGTTCTAAGCCCAAACGGCATGCTATTAAATTTGAATGTCCCTGAAGAACAGATAAATGTGGTCTTTGTCCTTTTCGCGAATGTTCACACTGAGGTATCCACTTCGGAGATCTAGGGTGGTGATGTAATAAGCATCTGCCAGACAATCTAAGAGATCATAAATACGTGGGAGGTTGTAGCTAATGGGTCGTATCAATTTATCTATAGCCCGATAATAAATCACTATTCTTTTAGATCCATCCTTTTTCGATACAGTTAGGCAGGGTGCTGCATAAGCTGACATTGAAGGAGAGATAATTCTTGCTTTCAACAACTTTTCGACCTCCGCCTCTGTGTGTTCACGTTCCTTTAGGGTCGCTCTGTAGGGTGGAAAAGCTATCGGGAGTTCACTTAAAGTTTCGACCGAACATTCGTATGCGTTAGTACATGTAACTTCATCTAAACTCCAAGTCAAACAGTCTTGATAACGTTCAAGAAGTTGTAACAACTGTTTTCTTTCATCTTCAGTCAGTGTAGGACCGAGATGAAGTTCTTTAGCCAAATCATGCTTTGTTTTATCGTAAGGGGGTTGAGGTAAAGTAGATTTGACTGGTTTGGACTGTGTAGTTTGGTCAAGGGGTAAGAAGTTGCTGTATGTACCTCATGAATTTCACCTCGTGGAATTTTTACAGGGACTGCCCGTAAATTCATGACGAACGATTACTTGAGGTTGGCTGCCATTTACCAAAGCAGGGGGAGTGAAACAACCATGTTCGTAAAGTAAGCCTCCTGAGTTTTCAATAATAAAATCTTGAGAGGGTAAGTTATCCTTTACTAAAGTGACAAATTCTATCGATTCGGCAGGGATGGTGACTTCTGCTTCAGATGTCACATACCGTTTTATTGTAGGTGTACTGAATTCGATGTTTGACAGTTCCGTAAATACTTCCGTAAAATTCGAAAAGTTCTCTTTTTCAGGGTGAGAAAGACTGTTAGTGACACACTGGCTTGCATTATTGAGCAAGGGCAAAGATTTCCCTTTTCCGTCCTGCGCGATGTTATTTGTGGCACAGGGGGAAATTCGTTTTCACCACTTTTCCGGCTGTTACTTCCTGTCCATGATGACTTAGATTTCCTGTATCTTTTGCAATTGGGGCTTTTCAGGACGTCGAAACTTCGTTTCACGATGTTGAAATCGCGTTGCATGTTGTGTGACGCGTTGCGTATCACTACTGTTTTCGCTTCTTACTGTATTTCGCTGTTCTGCAGAAAATTTTGTTTTCTGAACGTTTTTCCTAACATTTCACTTCCGACAGTTTTATTTTAGAAGGTACAGGGTGTCTAATGTACAGACGGTTTTGCCAATTGTCAGTACAGACATTGTCGGTTTTGCCAATTGTACTTGTCGGGTTACATTACCTGATCGATCTTTTAGGTCAATACTTTGTTCTCTAATGACGGCAATAAACTTTCTGATAAAATCGTTACCTAAAATAACCTTATGATCTGGGTGCGAACATTCTATGATGACTGTACTTATCCACAATCGCTGAGTATAGCCTCCACGTTTGTCCCATAGATTGAAACATATTCGAGCTACAGGTAACGGGCCTGATGGCTCGTTACCAAGTGCCTGTATACATACGGTTGCACGTAGTCTATTACCTATGTTAAATTTTGGAGCTAGTAGGGAAGCATGGATTAATGTGGCCATGGATCCAGTGTCCAACAGCGCTCTAGTTCGATTTCCGAATACTTTAACATGCATTTCGGGTAACGCTGTTCTGTAGGAACGAATGTGCGGTTTACTTAAACTGGTTACTAACTTGAGATTTATTATGGTGCACAAGGATATTTTCCGGCTTGCGGTGCATGACTTCCGAATGTGGTTGACGAAATTTTGAGTTTACTTTTTGGCCAATAATATTGGATCGAAATTCATATGCTTGTTTTTCTTGATCATATGCCTTTTCTACACGAAGTAGCACTTGAATTGCTTGTGTTACCGTTGTTACATTTGCTTCTACAAGTGATCTTACATACCTAGGGAAAATGGCTCGCCTAATATGAAAAAGTAGCTCATTGTCAGTAATATTGCGATCATATTCTCTCTATTCTTTGATAAGAGGATACAAAAATTCTTGAATTGATTCACACGGGTGCTGAATTCGCGTTCGCAAATCTCTTTGTAACTTGATGCGGAAACAACTTTCAGGAAATTCAGACTGGACGCATCATTACTCTTGCTTTGTCAGCTCTTAGAATTTAATTATTTAGCTTCGCAGGAAATGAATTCACTACTTTAACACAACTACTTATTTCTGCAATAACGATTTTTCTAATATTTCAGTATAATGGCAGAGTTGTTAAATAAGGACCAGTATATCACGGAAAACGTGTCGGCAATCGTCAACGAGTTCTTTAAGCTGAAGGATCAGCAAATAAAAAGCCTTGAAGCGGATGTTTCGAACTATAGGTCGTCCTATCTTCGTCTGTTAGAAGAAAACCGAACTCTAAAGATGGCGCTACAAACTGTCGTAAAGGACTTCGGGAAGCTACTCACTGAGGTAATTTTTTAGATGTTTTACTTGATATGTGGATTAGAAAAGTGTTGTATAAAATACTGATCGTTATTTGAATTTTATTTTGATTTCTCTACTTTTCTGGTTGTGTGCAAGGGGGTCGCGAGAGGAGTTGAAAAAATAAATTTAACTAGGGTTTTTTAATCTAAAATCTATCAATTTCAAAGAAAGTATTTCATTTTACTTATTTTTATAATTACTAAAGATAATATAATTTGCATACACATTCGAGATGTTTTCGATAATATAATTAGTATATTTATTACCAAATACAGCAAATCAACTGTCATGTTTTCAAATAAAAAACAAATATTACACATAATAAGAAAGGACAAAAAATTTTGAAATGTTGCTAAAGATTACACAAGTTTACTATGTTAGCGCGAAATCTGAGCCTATTTTGATTTAACCATTGTCAAAATGTCCGCTTCAAATTTTGTGTTGCACTTTATCAAGTTATTTTCAGTCAAAAGGTAGGTACCGATCCTTGTTCAATATACCACGTTCTTAATATACAGACTTCATTAGTTCGTGTAACTTAGAAACAGACCGGTAAAAGCGGAAGTTTCCAAGATATTTCCATAAAATTTTCTACAATTGTTCACAAAATCTACTTTTACACTATAAAACAAAATTTACCCCTTTCTTTTGGGAGTTCAAACTAAAAAGTGAAGTAATAAAAGTAGATCAAGGTCGAGAGATGTTACAATATTTTATAAACAGAAATCAGCGCCTGACTTATTTCTAGGTACTAATAATGAAAACTAGACAAGGAAAAGTGGTCATCTGAATTAACATTTATTTTCCTTTAAGCGAGGTTCACTTTTGAGTTTGAATCCCCAAAAGAGGGATTAAAATTTAATTTAGGAAAATTGTTTTCACAGCATCAAAAACTATTTTCAGAGCGTTTGTGAGGAACTGTAGGAAATTTCATGTAAATATCTTGAAAGTTTTCGTTTTTACAGATCTGTTTCTCAGTTACACGAATTAATAAACAGTATATATATTGAAGCTTTCAGGAGCTATGAATGTCAATTTACTGAATGTCAATTCAGTATGTCATTCAATGTCATGTCATGAATGTCATTCAATTCTACTGAATGTCAATTTTCAAATTCCAGAATTTTTCCAGGTCATTAATTTATAATATTTTTCTTCTTGCAAACAAAAAATGTTCATCAATTAAAAGACGAATATACCAAGCACATCCTATTTCTGCAAGTCATTATAGAGCACGAAAACAATCTATATGTACTAACTAAAATGTACGTTTTCGAGAGATTTCAAACAAGAAAATAAAATTGTGCAGGAACAAATAAATAGTACAATTTGAATGTGTGATTCATATTTTTTAACAAAATTTTAGCGAAAAATCCGTTTAGATCCAAAATTAACGAAATATAGTTTACCTTTCTACACGTTTAGTTGAAACTAACTAATACTCAAAAGAAATAAAAGTGCACTCAATAAGAGTTTAATTCATGTGCATGTAAAACCAAACTTCGAAGCACATTTTAATTCACATGGTAACATTTTACTGCATATTCTTCTTGATGGGGAATGGCCAGTTGTTTTATTTACACAAATGCATTTATATCATGCATTATTAATTTATAATAATTTTCTTTTTGCAAACAAAGTATGTTTATTTTATCAATTTCCCGACTAAGATAAACTTGCATAAACACAATAAATAAAATTAATTTGAACTCAAATGAATTTAGCCTTAAACTATTATTGACTCACCCTAAAGTAAAATTTCTAAAGTCGTCCTCTTAAGGCCGCTCATCCTTTCAATATTCAATGTTAAATTTCCATAAGGCGTATTTAGCTTTGAAAACAAAAACTAATAAACATGTATTAATTTGCAAATATTTATATGAATTGTGGTTCTTCGCTCTACACTGCTTATACATCCACTTCGCCAAATCTCAGTTGCATTCGTTATAAATTACAAATGTACGTACATGAATGTTTATTGGCAAAAAGCAGTTGAGTTTTACATGGGAAATTCCATAACAATATTATTTAGTTTTTCATATTTTCGTCCACTACATTTATGAATTTGGTATTTTGTACCGTGATAAATAACATGTTACTTTATCACATCTATATCATTCTTTCAACGTATTATTTACCATTAAAGGGATATTTAAATATATAATTTTTACCGGGCCGACACGAACGCGCCTAAATGTGATTTATGACTCGCAGAGAAAGAAAACCCAGCTGCAGTTTGTATGTAAAGTCTATCTCCTGAGACCTGAGAGTAAGTAACAACAAACCGCGCGCCAACCCCTAATGTCTGATTTGTTGTGTGCCTTATCACGTAGTTGGATGACATAAAATAGTTCTTATGATTATGCGCTAAAAGTCACCGTAAGAGTATTAGCTATTTACTGTAATGTTAATTTCGAATATGTACATAAAGATGTTTATTTAGAGAAATGTTTAAGTGGCATTTGAAATCGTGAATTATATTGCCTTCCTGATATATTGTTTTCACTACCTCCCCTTGACCCTCTCTCACTCAGGAGCAGACGAAATTTGGCGTCCCCTCCTAATGACAAGCAACGGTCACATTCCAGTCCAGCCAGCGGGGAACCGGGGAGGACAAAATTCTTTCTCTTTCTTCGTGTCATTGTGTGTTCTGTGTTTGCAGTTTGACAGAGGCATAATCCAAGAGGAGCGAATATTGTGCTTTTTCGTGTGTTCTCGTTACTGTATATACTTTTGATTTTCATGTATATATTACTGTATACCTTCTTTCTCTAACGTGTAAATTTCTTGAACTGTCTTCAGAATGTAGCAGAGTTATTAACACGTGGCTAAAGCACGTGCGGCATGGGAGGCAAAAACATCTCTGCCTACAAAAGCCAATCCGGTTGCAATTAGTGCGGATGAATACGCTTTGTAGTGCTACGGTTGTTTACCTTTACTCTCAGGTCTCAGGAGATAGACTTTAGTTCCTCCTGCTTCATCTGAAGCTAGTCTTTATGACATCTGCTAAAAGAATGCAACATTGTAACATAGGATTCTTGCTTTCTTTTTCTCACCCAAAGGTTGGTGACAAACGTTGCTTTCTATTGGTACAATTTAGTTGAACTAAGAAGAATCTCGTCTGGGGATCATGAACAAAGACCCAAAGAGTGAGAGAGTGTAGGAAGAGATTGAGTATGAAACGAGCCATTGTGAGGTATTTCCGTGCCCGGAGCATATGTATAAATGTCGCT
>JAGDQP010073308.1:0-10403 GCA_022664845.1 Lepisma saccharinum | reverse complement strand
CTTGACTTACCATAGTTAGAATGATCCGATTTAGGTCACATATGCGCCGTTTTGTTCGATAACGTGTTGCCATTTGGAAGGTAATATCATGATGCCTCTCTCATAGAAGCCCTTGTCCCTATTGGCAAAAAATTGAGACAGTCGATGTTCACAAGCCTCTCTTGAAGCGAATTTTTCACCAGCAAACTTGTTCGCCATGGACAGGAACAGATGGTAATCACTCGGTGCCAGGTCCGGACTATAAGGTGGATGCATAAGAAGCTCCCGGAGCTTTGGCGAGTCACTATCCATGTGTGTGGCCTAGCGTTGTCCTGGTGGAACACAATGCCTCTCCTATTGGCCAAAGCTGGGCGATTGCTGCCTTCAGACGGTCCAATTGTTGACAGTATAGTTCCGAGTTAAGGGTTTGGCCGTAGGGGAGCAGCTCATAGTAGATAATTCTCTGCCAATCCCACCAAACACACAGCAAAACCTTCCTGGCCGTCAATCCTGGCTTCGACACCGTTTGCGCCGGCGCACCGCGCTTCGACCACGACCGTTTTCGCGTGACGTTGTCGTAAGTGATCCACTTTTCATCACCAGTCACCAACCGCTTCAGAAATGGGTCGCTTTTGTTGCGATTCAGCAGCGATTCGCAGATGGAAATTCGGTCCATGAGGTTTTTTTGCGTTAACTCGTGTGGCACCCATACATCAAGCTTCTTTGTGTATCCAGCCTTATGCAAATTGTTCCACACGGTTTTTTGTGCAATGTTTAGCTCTTGGGCAATCGAAACAGTGCTTACATGACGGTCGGACGCGACAATGTCCATGATTTTATCGACATTTTCGACACTTGGCCTTCCAGTGCGTGGTACATCTTTGACGTCAAAATTACCGGAACGGAATCGACGAAACCAAAATTGCGCGTGATTGGCTGTTACAGTATCAGGACCATAAACACTATTCACATTTGCAGCCGCCTGGCTTGCGTTTTCGCCTTTATCGAAGAAAAACTGTAAAATATAGCGTATTTTCTCTTTGCTAGTGTCCATTTTGACGCGCGCTCACACAACACTGAGTCAACTCATCACAACTATCTGAACAGTGTTTGTAGTACGCAATCTCATCGTTTGAACGCCATCTCGTTGAACCCGATCGGACTTATACAACGCGAGATACAGATCACTGAAGTCATCTATTGGCAAAATAGTGGATTACTTTTTACTACACCAGATATAATGATAATTAAGTCTAAATATCACATACGTAAAGTTATAATATAAAAATTCACCATGTTTGAATCTCAAAAGGGGAAGGTCCTTGAATTTCGATGGCAAAATATTGAAATATTTTATACCTTGGATGGTGTATGTATGGTTTATTAATTTTTTCAAGTCTTGTTCGTGGTGTCACAAGTTGATGTTTGTTTCTTGTGTTATGAGAGTGCACATGTAAACCGGTGTTTAGATCTTCCAAATGTGCTTTAATGAATAACGGAGAGTGAAGAATAAAATTACACGGAAGAGTTAACATTCTACGTTGTTTAAAATATCCTCTGCATGATTCGCGACTTGGTATGTCCAAAATTGTTCTAATGGCTTTTTTCTGTCACAGGAAGACCTCTTTTGCTCTTGTTGCGCTACCCCAAAAAAGTATACCATAGTTAATATGTGATTGAATTCGAGCATGGTATGACATTCGTAAACATTTCAGTGATACAGAATATTTTAATCTTCGTAATATGTATAGATTTCTTGTCAGCTTCTTTATAACGGTTTCAGTGTGGTCATTCCATGTCAGAAGTTGTTTCCTGTGTTCTAAATTTCAATAGACTTCACTAACTACCTTTTCAATTGCATCAGTAGTACCTACACCAGCTCTGAACCCATATTGACTATCATTCAAGAGTTTGTTCTTAAAATATGCACGCAGTTGCTCCAGTATTACATATTCAAAAAACCTTAGCTAATATCGGGACAAGAGCAGTTGGACGAAAGTTACTAGAGTCCCTTCTTGTGGATTGATAAAATAATTGGGAAATTATCTTGAACAACAGATCTATTTATTAAATTCCATAATGGTGAAATTATTAGATCTATGGTGTGTTGTAGTATGTAGGATGAAATGCCAAAAATATCTTCAGAATAACTACATTTAATCTTTTTTACTGCTAGCAGGAGAAATATGATCAAATTTAAATTCTTCTTTTATTTGCTGTTGTAAATTCATGAAATACAAAGAATCATGTTTTGGGTCACAAGATGATCTATTATTTACGTGTGGAATACTGCCTACGAAGTGATGATTGAAATCGTCCACAGGAGTTACAATGAGCTTTGTGCGACTGGATGTCGATGACTCTTCTTTAATTATTGACCATGCTGCCGAAATTTTAGCAGATTTCCTAATAATAGAATCATTGTAATTCGTTCTAGCTTTGAGTATTTCGTGTTGATGTATCTTTCTTAAATTACTATATTTAGTTAGAGCTAGCATATTTCCGTTTTTAGTTTGAATGTACCAATGAAATAATTGATTTTTCAAATAATGTAAGTATACCATGGACAGTTCCGTCGGATTTTTTTTTGCGTGCCAAAGGGCAAAATTTCTGCATTCCCTCCTGCATTAAATTGATAAATTTAACCCAAGCAGAGTCTACATCGCAGGTAGCTTAATTTTAGGTTAGGTTATGTGGTGATGAATAAGGTTATGAATGCTATACTGCTCGTTGAAAGTACTAGACAGAATATGGGAACAGTGTTGCCAGACTCAAAACTAATTAATATCTTATTATGAACTTTACTGTGAACTTGCAGTCTTCCAGGTTTACAAAATGTTAAGCGTGGAAGTCTTAACATTTACAGTGCACACAGAGCCATTGGAGATTAGGGAATTGTGCTTGGAAGAGTCAGGAAAAGCCTAGAAAAGTGAGGGAATTGAGTTGTAAAAAATATGTACGAATCCTGCTTTAGTTTTCGATATTGTGGACACACATACCGACTAAAGCTCTTCATATCATTCGCTTAGCATTTTTCTTTCAATTAACTGCACCAGCGTAGTCTTATCTTTTCGCCTTATATGTGAAAGGATCACTTAATATATTGCGTATCATAAAGAAGTTTTTTACCATTAAAAAATACTTTCAGGTTGAACAGGCCTTTAACTTTGTCGGAGAAAGTTCTGTATTCCCACTTGGATGAGCCGGCAAAGCAAGAAATTGTGAGAGGCAAGAGTTACCTTCGTCTCCGACCTGACCGCGTGGCGATGCAGGATGCTACCGCGCAGATGGCGATGCTTCAGTTCATCTCCTCTGGACTCCCTCGAGTTGCTGTGCCTTCCACCATCCACTGTGATCACTTGATTGAAGCCCAGGTAAGAGACATGTTCATCCTCTGGAGAGTTCTGATTGACTAAACATTTTTTTTAATCTTTCAGACAGTTGAGCGACTATATCTGAGTGGAAGAAAGTGTTCATTTTTAAGTATTAGTTGCCAATAATATCCTAGCAGTTTATCTAGGATGTTTTCTTTGATCCTCGAAAACCTTTCATTTTATTTCTCCACAGACCAGAAATGTGTTCTCGTGGAAAGGAGTGATGAAACAAACTCTTATTTATTCTTAATAAAGCCATTTTTAAACGCACAAAGGGCCTAATAACAGAATTACAACTATTACGACTCACCTTTAAACAAGGTTTTTAATGTTGGCCTCTTTTAAGTAGTTGTTTCAGTGTGAAGTGACTAGGTCTTTCGGAACTGCTCTCGCTCCGTCGCGAGGCTGTCATAGAGACATACTGTTAGATTTCTATCCTTTTAGTTCTCCCATTGATTTTCAATTGCAACTTTGTCTAGTGAATTTGAATTTTCATTTATGACCTTTAGGCATCTAAGGCTCAGGAGGATAGGGGAGGGTAAAGGATTCGGGAAGGTGTCAGCCTATGTTAAAGGTACCATCCCGACATTTACCTTGTGTGACTGAGGAAAGGCGTGGAAAACCTCAGTCAGGATGGTTGGTCACTGGGATCGAACCCACGACTTCCCGAATGCTACGCCAACGCTCTGCCACTGAGCTACGGCGGCTCGGTAACTTTGTCTGGTATAGCAACTTTATTATCGTAGCGCAGTTAAGTCATAGCTTAACACAACTTATCCAATTTCAGCTCTACTGGGAAAGAGGGATTTAGTTTCTGCTTTCCTTTTAATAAATCAGGTGTCACGGAAGTTTGTAATGAGATGTTTTTGTAACACTGGAGAACGAGAATGTGAGACTAAAGTGTGTCAGTAGACTTTATCTAAATTCTTTCCAATGTTTGTTCAGTCTAATGCAGCTGCAGGCATTGTCATTCACAGGTTGGAGCAGGTCCTGATTTGAAGAGAGCAGAAGACTTAAACAAGGAGGTCTACAGCTTCCTGAAAAGCGCTGGAGCCAAATACGGAGTAGGCTTTTGGAAACCAGGTTCTGGCATCATTCATCAAGTGAGTAGCTCTATAGTATATGAGACTAGTAACAGTTCTAATTTCTTATTCGGATTTTCCATTCACTATTATTAGTTACTGTATGCTATTTTCTATGCTCTTCTGTAGGCAGAAGACATTGTTCTAGTTGTAGGCCATAAAAATCATGACAGAGTGTGTGGTCGGAATTTTATGAGGTGAATTACATTGATAATCAGTCTG
Source organism: Lepisma saccharinum (assembly GCA_022664845.1). Lineage (NCBI taxonomy): Eukaryota > Metazoa > Arthropoda > Insecta > Zygentoma > Lepismatidae > Lepisma > Lepisma saccharinum. The sequence goes on along the minus strand of JAGDQP010073308.1, from coordinate 5,746 downwards.
ACGTTTCATAACTTGATGATCCGGCTTAATTGTTACATTATTTCCAGAAAAGTGTTCTTAACACAGACCGTGGATTTCTACATAAAGCGTGGTCATCTTTTTTAGAAAACAAACACTACTAGTCCTCCCCATCTCCCTCAAGTTCCATTCATTGTCAGTTAGTACCATATACTTATGAAACTTTTAAAATTACCAGTTTCCTTCACATCTTTTAACGTTATTTCACAAGACACCTTACGTGACAGCAATTCAACTAGCAGACTCAGTGTTGCACCTTTGGTAATCAGAAATTAATTACGTATAGATGTCTACGCCACGCTAATTACCAATGCTTTTTCCTTTCCTTGTTTTCTTGACCTTTATTTCACTTCCTCTTGCAATAAGCATCTAGTTTGTATATCATGAGAGCAGTAAATGCTCTCGAAACGTTGGAGAAGAATTTCTTCACCATTTGAAGATTGCTCGTCAACGCCGTTAAGTAGCCATCAGCATTTGTTGAGTCTTCAGCATGGCTTTCTATGAAGTTTCAGTTGATAATTGATAATCTTCCTTCAAAAGAATCCATCTTCTGATCATACTTTCCAGTCTATCGAAACTCCTCACGTATAATGTTTTAATCCGTAACTGCCACAGTCTATATGAATCACTGCGACATTAAAGGGGCTAATTATAAACTGAGCTCATTGCACGTGGAGAAGGTGGCAGCAGTCATTTCCAATAGCTATGGCACTGACTAGTGCAATACATAAGACGATCGATTTCGCGGAGAAAGCTACCTGCATCATTAGGTGTAACGAAAGATAAGGTATGGGGAAAAGGACGAGTGTGCTGATAGTTTGAAGTCCTGTGCTATAATGTAAACATCCAAGATGGCGGAAGTCACTCGGCAGAGTAGATAATGTCGTCAGTGAAACCGCTCATCTGAGCGCTAACCGCATGTACGAAGGTTGTATTGTACTGATCAGTGGCATAACCATTGGGAAGGATTGCTGCCACAAAGGTAAGAAGCTGGTACGGATGATGCCTAATATTGTTATTCAGATTCGTTTTATATTAATTGATATTAATTTGATTTGCAGATCATTTTGGAGAACTACGCGTTCCCTGGTCTTCTGATGATTGGAACTGACTCCCATACGCCAAATGGCGGAGGGCTTGGTTGCCTGTGCATTGGTGTTGGAGGAGCTGATGCAGTTGATGTCATGGCAGATATTCCCTGGGAACTCAAGTGCCCAAAGGTAGGGAAGTATACTTGGTTTAATAAGGCTTTAGAATTGTCAAACTCCGCTTTCATTTCATTCTCAGTAAGTTTACTACTGTGTTTCTTGTAAATAAATTATCAGATTTTTTTTTCTTTTTTTCACTGATTGATTTACACTAAATTCACGTTGAACCAAATTTGATGGTACCAAGGGTGATTCGGTTAAACTGGAAACATAGTGATTTACATGCTATAGTTTAGAACTGTACTACAGGTTAAAGAACAACTATTTTAAAGTAAACTAAATATTTTTTTTTAAAACATAGGCGTACTAATATAATTTAATAACGTAATACTATATTATAATAAGTGTACCGTATTTTTACTGAACATTGCAAGGATTTTTCAGATAATTTGTTCATAATTAAGAGTATAATTCAAATTTAGTATGTGCAAAATGCAAAAATCAAAATTTTATTTTTTACCTCGTCAGGACTCTTGTGAATTACACTTTTTTTTCGTTGTTGTCAGCAGAGTTCGTTCGTTCTCCAGCGTTGCTGACACGCGAACTTCCGGGTGGAGTAAATTCTGATCCGAACTGATTTTTTACATCGGTAGAGTATCTACCAAAAACCCTAAATAATGTTTTGCACATGGAAGAATAGCAGATGCATTACTTCGAGTTTCTTCTTGCACATCCCTGCTGGCTAAGTAGCGTAGTTGCTTGCAAAACGTCTGTGGTTCGATTTGTGGCTTTCACAGTAAATTTCTTTCTTCCACTTAAGTTTTATTTCTCAATGTGATTCTGACGTGTTAAGATTTTCGTTCTGTATTTTATTATTATTATTATTTTCATTTTTAATCTTTATTCTTTCGTGCATGTTGAAATGTGATTTATTTTGTGTAACAGTAAGTAATGTTTCGTATATTTTATTCATTCTTATTTTCATAATGTTTGTTTTCTACATAAACAAAGAAAATTGCTATGTAATTTTACCAAATTGTAAACAAAATAATCCCTTTCGGCAAGCCTACAGACTGAGGTAGATCTCGAAGTTTTTATTTTTTTTTATTTTCAAAAATTCAAATCTCGCCTTATATGAGAACTATCGAGAAACTAGTTATTGATTTATAGAGTAATCATCAAGAGCTTTTCAGCGATACCCCACAAGACGTGGTTTTAAAAATTTCGAATTTCCACCCCCAGCCCCGCTCGTACCCTCACAACCCCTGAATCGTTGGTGTCACCGTAAACTTCTTAGGGAGTACTATAATTTATGCAAACAAAGTTTCCCTATAAACTCCATAGGGGCTGATATATTTTCAAAATTTCAACCCTCTCTCCCGACCACTCCCTTCGGCCGATTTTGCTCATTAACGAACTTAGCCGAGCTATTAAGCCTAGAAACATATTAAAATTTGGTTCAAATATCTTCAAAGCTATGGCCGCTAGCGTGTTAATATATAAATATCGTACCGATCTCAATAGGTAGATTTTTCTTCGAAATCTACCTAAAAAGAATGAGGACGCCGAAACAAAAGCTAAAAAAACACTCAAAATTGAACAGATCAGAATCACATTGTGAAACAGAACCTTTGCAACTGTACTAAAGAAAAATAAGGAGAGAACTTTCTTCTCAACACCAGAACTTAAAACAGGGACACTTCGTATGGAATACCAATCCTCTGCAACTTGTACCTTGAACGATTTTCACAGCGATGCTTCCACTTCCTCCGTACGAGAGACCACCCTGAAGTAAATACCCATTTAATTACGGCATGTAAACAGGATACAGTTGTATTCAAAAAATAAACCGAATAATCGTTATGTATTTTCCTGTAGGTTATTGGAGTGAACTTAACTGGTGAATTGTCTGGCTGGACGTCTCCAAAGGACGTGATTCTTAAAGTAGCGGGCATCCTCACTGTGAAAGGAGGTACCGGCGCCATCATAGAATACCATGGACCTGGTGTTGACTCGATCTCGTGTACAGGTAAACGCCTTTCTCTTAAAATAATCCTCCAATTTTAAATAAGTATTTATTTTTCATTTTTTTTTTTTTTTTTTTCTGCTTATTTAAATAAGCAGTTTTGGTAACAACCATAATCATGTAAATAATGACATCGTGCGGGGGAGTGAGGAATTTACTTACAAATATTGTACAGTCACGGAAGTAAGTGCTGCGGAAGTTAAATAGAAATTAACATTAGTTTTTTTTATTTAATTTATATTTATGGGTCAGACAGGCAGTTATGATTAAGCCGTGACATGTCTGAGGAACGGTATGTGGTAGGCTAAGACTAAATGTGCTTATCTAGTCCATAAATATAAGTGAAATAGAAGCTAAGTGCTAGACCTACCTCCTGAAGAATTGCTAGACTCTCGCAGTACTTACTTCCGTGACTGAACTTCCGTGTGTACGAAGATTGTGAATAATGTATAACAACAACATTGCTCTTTACACGTGTTGCTGTGTCTTCAGGCAATGCGTAACAACTTTTCTTTAACGGAGAATAAGTTTTGTAAAGAAAAGAGGAAGAAAAGGAGTGGTAGAATCAATAGTATCAACTGAGTTACATTCTCAACATCAAATACTTGCCAGACATCGGAGTTTCTAATGCTCCTGGGCCTTAAAGAGAATGTGTAGATACATAGAGGAAGCACGAGGGGCAATTTAGATTATGGCGTTATAACAAAATAAGGGTGCTTGGTGCAGAAATGGTGTTAACCCACAAATACATTTTCTGATGTTTTTTTTTCACATTGAAGTACATGCAAAGAACAAAGACATATTCCAGAATCACCCTAAATGCCTCCAATGGCAATAATACTGGATTTACCATCTACCTGTAACTTACTCCTTTTTTCTAAGAAATTTTGTAATCATGAAGAACGGTAGTTCTTCGAGTGACGCTCACAAACGAGTCTGGTAGCGGCACTCACATAGATACAGCTAATTTTGAATCTAGCGAACTATAAGCCCGATTTTGATGCTTGAACTTGCCTTCGAAAGCCCTTTGCCATACTGAGACAGAAAAAAAAATGGGTCGGCAGGACCTCCCTGAGACCCCGTAGGGCGGTTCGAAATAGAAATTTCACATTTCTGATGATAGCACTGACCCCAGGCCATATAGGCGTCCGAAACTTGCGGACTCTTAACCTACGCTTCAATACCTTTCAAGCGGTGTATAAACACGTCAAATTCGGTGAAGGAATGCAAGGTTAGGTGATGACTGTTTCAGCCGAATCACAGAATTTTCACAAATGATCGAAAGTGTCTTTGTCATTCTGTCTGTCTTTTTGCTTTAGTCCCAAACGGTTGGTACCAAGGGGTTTTGAGGGTCAATTGCGGGTCTCGTTGAGGTAAAAAATGCTTATTTTTTAATATGAGAAACGGCGCCTACCATGGTCCAAAATCGACCTTTTGTATGAAGAAGACTATACACTTTTTTTTTAATAGGCAGCCTTACAAAATAAGTGGTACCAGACTATGGCGGAAGGGAGGATAATAAGTCTCTTATTACAAAGGAAACACTTCCGCGAAAGTGACACAAAGAAAGTCACTCGCAAAACGGATATCATTTCTTTTGTGAGTAGAATTCTGGCGTCACTTCTTCCCTTTACCCCGAAGGGTTTTTAATACTGATGTGGGTTTGCACCTACACGACACCTGCACAAAGCCCGCCAAATTTTTTATGTTATATTTTCAGTTTGTAGATGTTTTGCCAAACCGGAAATTGGATTGGGAGAATTTTCATCTTGGTTTTGCTTTCCTTACGTGAGCATGTGATGATATATACTCCCGAACACTTGGATTTATCCGAATCAAAACTCTTGCATCCAGTGAAACATGTTTCATTGTTCTTTTGTGGGGAGCAAGTCTGGAGTTAGGTTGTATTTTTTTGCAGTTTTTCCAGATTCTGTATTATTTTTGGGTCCATAGAAAGGGCGACATATTTAGTTAGTATTTTTACATTTTGCTTGAACGTGACGTAGTGAATTTGTAGCCTAATCTTCTCAATTGCGTAAGGTCGACTTCCTGTACCCGTTTTTGGTACCCAGAGCATAAATGAAGTTAATTCATTTCCTTAGTTTATCTTCGTCAAAACCGAGCTTTATGCTCGTAGGTAATGAGAAGGAATGGCGACAGTTTTTCCAAACGAGAAGGAATGGCGTGATTCTTGATGAAAGTATTTTGTGCTTGAAGTGGCTTTTCTGTAAACTGAAGTGTGATATTTATTGTTGGATCTTTTAATGTATAAATGTAGGAAATTAGGTAAGATTAGAATAATTCTATTTTAGCGCATGAAAGACTAGAAAAGAAACAGAGAGAAAAACACTAATCAGCCATTCGAGACAAAACGAAAAAAAAAAATATTACCTCTGTGACAAAGTAAAAAAATGAAAAAAAGAAAAAAAAATCCCAAGAAATTGGGTTTCAGTTTGTGCACAAAACGTAGGCCATGTTGACATTTTAATAAGAGACTGAATCTGTTTTTATTTTTATATATATATATATATATATATATATATATATATATATA
>JAGDQP010073307.1:0-10403 GCA_022664845.1 Lepisma saccharinum | reverse complement strand
GCGTCTTGCGTTGACCTGCCTTTTCTGAATCCAAATTGCATGCTATCATTTTCTAAATCCGTTCTGCTTGCTTGTAACCTTGCTATTATTATCTTCTCAAACAGTTTACTGACTACATTCAGCAAGCATATTGCGCGGTACGACCAAGGATCTGTCTTAGGTTTCTCCAAGCTCTTCAAAAAGATAATTAAGTTCGCTTCCTTCCAATTTTTTGGGAATCGTCCCTGCCTGATACATTCATTAAAAAGGCGAGTTAAGTATGGGACCCAGATCTCTTTCGAATTCTTATATATCTCTGACTTTATTGCATCCGGTCATGGGGCTTTCTTCGTTTTTAAAGATCTCGTAGCTATTTCTAGTTCTGTGTTCTTAATTTCTGGTATTTCTTCACACACTAGACAAATACCGGGATGGTATCTTGAACATAGGCCCTGGCCTACTCTCTTGCACCCCTTCCTTCATCCTTTCCCGGCCTGAGCCATAGATGCCAAGAGGCCGTAAATAAAATTTAATTCCATGAGATTTTTCCGAGTGTTTTCTCAGACAAACCAGACAAATGCCGGAATGATATCTTGAACGTAGGCCCTGGCCTATTCTCTTGCATCCCTTTATTTACCCTTTACCGACCTGAGGCCATAGATGCCAAGAGGCCATAAATAAAATTTAATTCAATGAAAACTGAAGAAAAAATACGTTACACACGCACACACACACATACACACACGGGCGGGCGCGCGTACAGCCTCTAACGAGATTTCTATACAAACACCTGAAATGTTACCTTCCAGGGAGAGGAGAGGAAGCAGTTTGTGTAATCAGTAATAAACATGTATTCAGTATTAGGCCCGGTTCTGACGAGCGGAAAGAGTGCTGAATTTATGCTGAACGTCTTAAGCACTCTGTCCGCAAGGCAATGCGGAGAAAATGCTGACACGCAGCTGAAAATGTTACGTCGAGTTTGCCAGTCAACATGGATGATCGGCACCGTGCAGTAGTGGCATACGAAGGGCTGCAAATAATAAAGGAACGCAAGAAAACTAAAAAATATAGTGTACATCCATTAGTTAATAGCCGTCTGACACAAGGAGCTTTCTATGTGTTGTTCGGTCAACTTCGGGAAGATGAATCTAAATTTTATTAATTACTTCAGAATGTCAGTTGCAAGCTTTGATGAACTATATCATACACTGAAGGACACACTGCAGAAGAAAGACACGAACATGAGAATGGCTGTACCTGCAATGGAATAGCTTGCCACGTGCGGTATGGCAAAATTATTCACCTTGGAGTGAAACAATGCAGAAAGCACTTCACGTGATTATTCAGCTCAGAAGACGTTCAGCAATCATTCCGTTCGTCTGGCCTGCTGCATTAGACGCAATTGAAATAGCAGTCAGCTCAGTCGTCGTTCAGCACTTTGTCCGCTAGGGCTATGCTGCAGGAGTGCTTAAGATGTTCAGCATCAGCAGAACAGTCAGTCCATGTGGCCTCTCCCATTACTTTCTTCAGTCATAGCGTGACGTGCTTATAGAGTGCGGAAAGAATGCTGAAACGTTCAGCATAAGCTCAACACTATTTCCGCTCGTCAGAACCGGGCCTTAGGGCTTAAAGTCTCCGTCATATTTGGGCTTATTCTTTTTAGTCGGATCAACAACAGGATCAACAGTTGTGACAGGATCAACAACACCGTCAACAAACGACCCTTTCCGGTCCTGACAACATTCAGTGGGCTCTCATTATTCCGTAATATAATCACTTGTGTAATTAACACTTCGCTGTGTATAGTACAGAAGTATATGATCAAAAGATACAGTAAATAAATAAATAGAACAGACATAAATTCGTACATTTAAAAACATTGCAGTTTTTCTTTTTAAGAGCTGAAACGTAGAGAAACATGTTTTTGCTTTGTTTAAACGTCAAATGAAGTAACCAGATATAAAATTAGGTTCTCACGTACGTTCATCTTATGAAATAACAGAGCAATCTAACAAATCGTGACATAGTTCGATACAGGACGTCCGCAAAGTAAGAACTTAGTAAACTGTTCTATTGTTGTATTAAAAAAAACTGTCCTAACGCTAAGGGAGTAAAATAACTTAAACATTATTGAAAGCTGAGGACGAATAGAAATATGAATACTCCCGGAATCTTTCAAAACCGGATATTGATTGGCATATACCTATACTGGCCGGTTTATGAATTTACTAACTAGGACTAAAGGCTTTAAAAAACCAAATTCTAACTAGGATAACTGTATCTATAAATACAAAAATAAATTAACAATATTTACCTTCAACTTTTCATTTTGATTCGACCTGACTTTACTTTTTCATTTGTGAGTTTTCAATCAACTGTTTAAAATAAAGAAAAAAAAACTTTATTTTTGAACTGTTACAAGCATGGACTGATTTACTTCGGTCTACGTATAGAGAATATTCTAAAAGCTGATTTGAATTTGAATTTATTTATGGTCTTTTGGCATCTTTGGTCTTTGATTCAGATCTGGGTGGAGAAGGTAGAGAACGGGGAAGGTATCTGTAAGTACCAAAGTACCATCAAGAGCGTCCATGTGATTTTCATGGGGGGGGGGGGGGGGCAAAACAGCGCCCAAACACATACTACCTTCTTTGTTTAGTTTTAACTGACACGATCCCCTCATTTTGTGCCATATTATTATAATTTTCTCTAGCTGGGGGAAGGGAGCAAGCGCTCTCTTGCCCACCTGATGGACGCCCTTGAGTGCCATCCCTCAATTTCCCAACTGAAACGGAGGGAATCGCTGGAAAATGTCAGTATTGTTCGAACCTGCGTACATATTCACTGTCGATTCAGGGTCCGCGACGCTACCGCCTGGACTACAGGGGCTGAATTCAAGGATTCTACTAAGCCCCCTAATGGGGAGTGTCACCCCTCCAAATTGTCGAGCATACATCTCCAACTTTAAAACTTTTCCAGATAAAAATCGATAAAATTCCTGCAAAACTATTTCCATTCCTTTATTTCGGCTTTATACCCCACAAACTGAAATGACTTGAAGAATCCCTGACTGGGTTACTAAAAGCTACTAATTTGTGTAAAATGCAGCATGAAGTTAGGCTTCTAAATTCCAGGTCGGAAACAGTATACAACAAATCTCGTATCATGTATTTATCTTTTTCCTTTCCCTGTATTTTAAGTGTTCGAATATTCCAAATATTCCCTTTTCTCCATCTAATGCACAACAGTTAAACATAAACCTTGTCTGTATTCACTGTATCGAAACACTTTTGAGAAATATGAGTCAAAACCTACCCCATCCTTCGTATTAAAGTGTTTACAAAACTCCTCTCCGCAGAACCTTCGCACGTCTTCTCTACGTTCGTGTGAACAATTCAATGCTGTGCCACGGCCCGTAAAGAACTTGCGGAACCCGCTGCTTCTGCCACGCTATAGGCAAAGCAGAAGGTGTGCGTCAACGTTCTGCGGGCGCAGTTTTCGTTGCTGTGTCAATCACTCCATTTACAATAATGGCCCATAAGATTCCGTGTGGCCTCTCGGTTTCCGTTCCGCTTGTGTGTCCCTGCGCTTAGTTAGTCTATGTGATGACAATGATAGCACTGGAAAACATTAGTAAACATTCAAAAAGAAAAACAAAAATAGAACTAACACGAGGAGGAGCAGCGAATAAAGTAATATTTGCCACACATGGCAGTGTCAAGCCATCAGTTACTGTTTGCTTACCCTATGGTAACACTGTACCCGATTTCGGCCAAACATTACTTGTGGTCACATCTGAACAGGTCCGAGAACGCCAGCTCAAGTCGGTGATAGTATGAATATGAACACACACACTTATTTACATTGTGTTATTTGTTCTACAGTTTTCGGTCATGTTCACCAGTGTAAAAGTTCGGCCGAAACCGGATCCAGTGTGATCATAGGGTTATACCTCTTTCATGCTTTGTGTGCGAGGCGTATACATTTGTGACATTCACTTAGGGATGGCAATCCGCTCGGCTCGAGCGGTGAGTCTAACGCTCGAGTCGAGTCGTCGCTCGAGCTCGACTCACTGTAACCGAGTCGCAGGGTGAGTCTTTCTGAGTACCGACTCGACTCGACTCGAGCACATAGTGAGCGCCGACTCGACTCAACTCGAGCAGATGTGACCACTGACTCGACTCGACTCCAGTAGGTACTCAGCACCGACTCGACTCGACTCGAGTCTGACTGAGTCGAGCGAGTCGTTGACATAGAGATAACTCGAAAAAAACGTTTTAAAGACATTCTTTTCTTAATCAATTCGTACTAAAATTTAAAAAAAAGTAATAAGTTTGTTTATGTATGACTAGAAAGAAAAGAATAGGGCGCGTCATTTCAAGAATTTATGATGTGATTGTATATGAGAGAGCGTCTCATGCTTTTCTTTTAGGCATGCATAAACATTTTCTTTTTTAGTACGAATTGATTAAGAAAACAATGTCTTTAAGAAGTTTTTTATTTTTTTGTTATGTTAATTTAGCTTCACTATTTGCTGTTTCTTTCCTACTAACTTTGGAAACAATGATGCTAGAAAGCATGATAGTCGATGTGAAGTTAGTTTATTGATCTCCTTGGCAAAGTAATTTGTTGTTCTAATTGTTCTCGAATAACTGAACAAATAGAAACAGAGATAGCCATGCATAAATTATGGGTTAAGATATCTTTGCATTACTATGACATCTTCCACTGACTACTTTTCAGACGGTTATGTCAATCCGCTCGGCTCGACCGGTGAGTCTAACGCTCGAGTCGAGTCGTCGCTCGAACTCGACTCACTGTAACCGAGTCCCAAGGTGAGTCTCTCTGAGCAGAGACTCGACTCGAGTCTGACCGAGTCGAGCGAGTCGTTGACATCCCTACACTTACTTAGCTAATGGGCCATCGTTTCAGATTATCATCTCAGAAGTATACCTCTTCAGCGAAACGTTACCATTGCATGTTTTGAAAACAAGTACTCCTTTGAGTAGCGCGTGTTTCTTGTTTGTCTGTAGTGGCAGAAGTGTGCCTTCAGTTAAAGAGTGTCAAAGGGAGTTTCAGAACGCTTTTGATATAAACTGGAGCAATATACCACACATCTACTGGGATCATGAGGAATACTGAAAGACTTTAATGTTGCTACTGTTGCACATTTTGTTTTGTAATTTACAGAATCAGGTACGAAAGAGTTTGGATACTGATTAGACCATTGGCAAGATCTGCTTCTGGAAGTGAATGTTTTGGCAGATACAATATAGGCCAATATATAGAAATAACGTAGTTATTGAAAAATTTTGGGGGCTTCAAACAAGAATTTTAATTTATTTATGGCCTTTTGGGATCTTTGGTTCAGGTTAACCTTTAACAAGAGAATCATCTTGTTAGCCTCACACTCGAATAAGCATTGAGAAGGCGGCGCGAGTTTGAGTTCCGTTCGTAACGACCATCGTTACTAAGGGTTTCTAGAGTTTTCTCAGTCCCACCACTCAAATGCCGGGATGGTACCTTCCCCATTTCATTCATTGGGTTAATAGTTGCAGAGGGACGTCAACTCTCAAAGTTGAAGACTTGTAGTCTAGAGGGGCTATTAAAGCCAGAAATGTAAATTTTCAATAAACTTTTAGTTTCTGTTAGGCAGGAAGAATATAATCGGTAGTTTCGAATACAAGAAAATACGTAAACTATTTGAAAGTCATTTTACATATTAAAGTAGCGGATTGCTTATAAATAGCATAGATAAAGTAAAAAAGAGAATGAGGAATACTTTACATACATTTGACTGCAGTGACGATGAACTGATTCTAGTGTTTGGGGGGGGGGGGTCAGGAGAAATGTGATCACAGGTACTGACTACCAGATATGAAAGATGTGAAATAGATAGTTTGCAAATAGAACAAACATGGGTATAACCTTTGTTTCCTCGTATCATCTATGGGTCATTACATTGTAAGGGGCCCAGTACCGGTCGTTTCAATATTCTATTTTTTTAATGTTTGGTGTGCTGGTACCCTTATGTAATGGTAGTTAAAAACCTCAAATGTTTTCTCTCTACTTCATTTTGTTTGGCTATGGCTGGCATTTTGTCATGATGCGCACCAAATTCTCAGTATTCAGGCATTTGAGGAAACCTCAGTTTCTCAGTCCAGGTAACTAGTAACTTCTTGAATTAAAAAACTATTGGACTCACATCAGCATACTATAGGATAGTTGTAACATCGCTCCCTTTCTACTCCATGTTGTAACTCTAATGTGGGTTCCAAAATGGTGTTGGACAATGGATAAAATTACATTTTCAAGATAAATGTCTATATAGAAGAGATTTTTTCTCCGGCTTGAAAAGCTGCTTGGAAATACACAGAGTACTGTAGTCAATGCCTACAAAAATTTAAGCCTGAGACTTACTTCTTTTCTATACTATGGAGGCTTAAAACATGACTTTTTAATATTATACCAATGTTTTAAGTTGAAAATCTCTGGTGGTACCAAGTAGGAATCTGAATTTTTTACGGATACTAATCATGTAGGGAAGTGTTATGCTGCAAAAATATAGACTTTTCATCACCCTCTTCTTTCAATAGCGATACCATAGTTTTTTTTCATAGCTGAGCGTATGCTTCGATACCACCTATTTAACTTCCCTTAAAATATTAAAAACATATAGCAGCAGCTATTGGCACAGTAATAGTAGCTAAAATCTGTTATTTATTTACAGTATTTAAGCTAGATTTTCGCTGTACTAATTCTAAGGTCAAAGCACGTTTTAAGTTGACGGGGAAAAAGTCCAATTCAATAGAAAGTCCTGCGAAGCGAATGAAGAAACAAGAAAGTAGAGCCTCAGATTAAGGCCCTCTTCTCCTTGTCCAACACTGGATGAGTTCTGGAAAGCGAAGGAGCTGGACAGAGACCAGTCTAAGGGTACTCGAAACTATCACCGTCTCCACATAGCCAATTTCCCCAATGTAGCGTTTTGTTACATGTATAATAGAGTTATTATGACTGAATTCGTCATTGTGTCAGACTCCACTAGATAATCTTGCAGATCCCACGATCATTTTATGAATAAATAAGATATAATTCAGTTTTTATAAAATTTTATTTTAACAATTTTTATTTATAACTTTGGCCTGACATGTCTTATGATAACACCTCTCGCAATCAATCATCCAGGATATGGTGAGGGAGGTATCAGACGGGGCCTTAAATGAGGAACCATCCCGGTATTCCCTGGTGAAAATAAGGAAAACCTCAATTTGAATTGATCAAAAAATTCTTCATAATTAGTCTACAAATTGACGAACAGTTCATGCCAACCAACTGATTCAATCCTATGTATCTACTGCTACGTAGACTGTTATATGTAAATCTACAAGTGTGTGTGAGAAAGTTACTAAAAACAATTGATATTATATGAATTACTTTTTTAAGTATTCGTACTTATTAAGTAAAGTATTGTAAATTGATGTAGTGGATAAAGTTCTTTTGTTTACACCCATTATTGAGAAATTCAGTAATATCTTGCGGAGAAAGTAGACAAAAGAAAATTAACTGAAGAAAGCAAACATAAGAGATTCAAAACGATACTTTTAAGGTTACGAGAGTCAATCAGTTGTTGAAATACACAGAAATGTTATTACGACACTTCCTTATTGGTTTCTTTCGGATATCATAAGGCGACTTTTTCCAGTTGATTAACTTGTAATTACGGTTAATCGATCCGAAGAAGAGAAAAAAGGGTGCTGCGTGACATCCAATACATTGTGCTAAATTTAGAGAATGAAGTAGCACGTTTGTTGGAACATATAGAAGACAAGATATCTTTGCAACATGAGTTATTTCTGGAATCAAAACTTATTTTATTTCCTTATAGAAATACGTCCTACACAAACATAACTATCATATTAGTTCTACTAATTGACGTACGTAAAAACAAATAACGTGATGATTGCATTATATCAAGAACATTAATTTAGTTATGTTAATAGAAGCAATAGACAGTTCATTCTTCTCATAACTGTGCAAACAACTATTTTATTTATTTAAGTTACATTTATTCAACGAAACTTTCCACCACTCTTACAATACCTGCTAAACAATTAGTGCGTCCTAAGTTTTCGAAAAGTGTTAATTTATATTTTAAAAGGGATGCATAACGGCATGGAAATCAAGCGTTGTGTCCATTCTTTGCTGTGTAGTAATAAATTGTTAATTTTCTGAAATAGCAACTTGAGTCAAGTAACAGTTGTTTGAAATATCTTTTAAATCTCTGTTGAAAAATGTTGTTATTTAGTAAATATTTGTGTTAATTTCCAAGAGATCACTTTTGAACCTTTGTATTTTCATCACATACCCTATTAAACGTTAAGAATGGTCCTCACCACCCAGGCACGTAGCCAGACCTTTTTTCTGGGGGGAACAATAAAAATGGGAACCCTTACGGGAAACAAGCGGGAAAACATTCTAATATCAGTGTGCCTGCACACATAGCCGTTCTTTCTCCAAGATAAAACAATATATAAGATAACAAACACGAACATGAGCTCTACGATCCACTTTTATTGACTCTTGCTTCACAGCCAACCGGCCTACTGGTTATAAGTGGGAATGACACACCTGAAACCATTAACAGCCAATTTATTACTTATTGATAACTATACTCACAGTCTCAGCTCTTTATTCTGTTAGTACTTGTAGCTTAGTTTAGAAAGTTTTCTTAAGGAAGTATTTTCCTCCCTCTGCTGGTAGCCATAACGTCGATCACCTTGTCAACATCAGGCGATAAGTCGGAAAGAATGGATAAGATTGAAAGTCCTGTAAACCGTTCACCACCCATCTTGTTTCGGAAATATGATGTGATTCTTTTTAAAAAAAAGAGGATCTCTCCACCGATGCTGTTGAAACGGGCAAGCAAGCGAAGATTCGGAAGAGCTTGCTGATTGATGAGAAGAAGGTTGGATCACAAGCATGCAATACATCCATGATATCGATGGTTTTCTTTGGATCTGCATGCCATTTTTCACACCACAGGTTCTGCTTTGATGTACTTTGCTTTGATGATAGGTTCAGAAACAAAACTTACTCATTAGAACTCAATTTCTGCAAGACCTTTCAGCTTTCTATCGTCGGCATTTTTGAAAGGAGAATCTCTAGAGAATCTGCTATTTCTTAATAGGCTACATTTATGTTTCTCTGCAACAGATGGAGTTGTAGTAAGCCTTCAAACAGACTGGTTTCACTTGTGATCTCTTAAATTCATGGAAGCATTAGATAATCGAAATCATCTTGGACTTCAAGAGTCCAAATATAAACCTCGTATTTCTCACGTAGGAACTATCTTGTGAGAGATCTGGAACAGATGGGCTGTAGTGGAGTGTCTCATAGCAGTATTGACAGAAAGACACTTGCTCAAAGAAGGCATTCTGTTTAAATAGAACATGCTGGACCGTTGCGGAGAGCTGCCTGTTTAACCAAGTAGCTAACATGCCACTTACAATATTTATTACTAGAATGATGAGGGATGCCTAGAACACTGGATTCGAGATAAATAATGTTTACGAAGAAAGGCTGTTGCTACCGTAGGTTAGAGGTATTTAAGTCTTCTTTTTCTTCTTAGTTTTGCTTGCAACATATGTGTAGATAAAGAATATTTATCCTACTTCAAACCTACTTTAAACAAATAAGTCATCAGCAATTATTGTACTAAACTCTCGGACTTCTCGACGTCATGGCTTTTCTGACAATACCGTGATGAGTGGCTCGTGTCTGTAGAACATGTTTGCATGAGTTCCGGAAGCTTCTGCAAAGAAAACGAAAAAACTGAGGCTGGTTATGTACAATGGAAGAAGCTGTGTCCCACGTTGTAACGAGTAGCAAAGATGCGGGATTTCTTGCGCGAACAGCAGCCTTTTGTTTACACTTAAGCTTATTTTTTGATCGATCTTAAAAATGATTCTGTTTAACATTTGGGGCTGCATAGTCTAGTGGCTAGAGCGTTGGACTCATGTCCGCGTGGTCTCGGGTTCAATTCCCGGCTGGAGTCCCACTTTTCGGTGTCCACTCAGCGTCGTGAGGAAAACTGGGGAGCCACGTGAAGAAAGACGTGACGGCCACTCAGTCTAGAAAGCCCCTAATAGACCTGTTCGTGGCTAGATGATGTGGATGCTGTTCCACCAAACGCGAACAGAGGGGGTTGGGGGGGGGGGGGCGATAAAGTGTCTCTCCGACAAACTGTCTCTCTTCATTTGGTTTGTTTGCCGACAAAGTGTCCCATCGACAAAGTGTCTCTACGACAAACTGTCTACTCATTTGATTCATCGGCAACAAAGTGTCTCTCCGGCAAATTGTATCGGATTCCTGAGAAGGGACACTTTGAGGGGGTCAAACACGACAAACGGTCTCTCTTCTCATTT
>JAGDQP010073305.1:0-10403 GCA_022664845.1 Lepisma saccharinum | reverse complement strand
CGCTTCCGTAATATGTGCAGTGTTGCCAACTACATGTGAAAGTACAAATTCCCTGTATCTACTAAACGGCTTCAGATCTCCAATTCGCGTACACGGCGTTATCATAATCATGTCTACATCACTTTACCTACATGCTTACATTTGATACTTATCTGGCAACTTTCTCGAGATTGAACATTGTCAATCTCTGCTGCTTTTGGTTGTCATTGTTCGCTGTTCATGATCATTCTGTTCCTATACAGGGGCATTACGATACTCTACATGTGTGGTTTCTCTTCCATATTAATTACGTTATTACTGTATGAGAAGCTCCTGAATTTGGGACTATTTTGCATATCTTTGATGCTATAGCGACCAGAGTTTGCAACACTGGCAGGTGAGAGTGGGCGTGTTTGTTTTTCCTTTCCATGCTGATTTAATATTCGTCATCAACTGATCAACTGACGTAGTTGCATTTGAAAAACTTATAACTTTATATTGGGTTGGCAACACTGTTTGCCCTATTACAGTGATTTTAATCTCCATATATCAGCACATGTACTGACTAAATATATGTGCAAACTGTATTTGACCTGGGTGACCCGTTTCGAACATATTACTCCATCTTAGGTGACCTCCTTATGCCTGTCCTCGTCCATTTTTGTTTGATGTTTTAGGACCCTTATACTTTGTATTAGCCGCTACGATTTTGCACGCGCTGTTTTCTCCTTACTATCGTTCCATGTGCAAATTTTCAGGGGTGGTTTCGATATGAGGGGTGGGAATGTTCCCTTGTTAGTGTCTTCAATAAATTGATACCGTTGTTAATTAATTTGCTCACCAGTGAAAAGTATTGGAGTGGAAACCTTTATTATTTGAGCATTATTATCAAACGTCAACATGTAGCTGAGCGAACGTGTTGCTAGTAAGGTTCCGTTACTAACATACAAACGAGAGCCCAGTGAGTTAGCAGCAGGGGTTCTGTTAGTCTCCACCGGGAAGAAAGAAGAGGAATAAAAATTTGTTATCTGTGGCAGCATAAAAGAGAGAAGCACGCTGAGACTCGTGGGTGTAGAAGGCAGGCCGCGAAAGTATTTTTGATTTGTGCAAATTTGTAAATAAAATTTAGCATTGCTTTATCCCAAGTCCCGATCATATCATTTGAATATTAAGCAAACTCCTATGAATAGAAAGCAGGAGAAGAGTGGCGAAGAAGTTAGAGTAATTGAAATTTCTTCCTTTTGCCACAGATTTTAACATGGGGGAGATAGGAGACTGGCCCACGACTGCAACTAGCGGGCTGGCCCACGGTAGCAACTAGCGCCACTACCCCCCCTAGCGGCATTTCTTTCAATTACTGGCATCGACCTAACTCACAGAATATAGCATACCGCGTGGGGTCCCTAATATGGCATATTGAGTTTTGCGATATGGGTACCTAATGGTTCCTAACTGCCAAAATTTTATCGGATCATCACCAAACTTTGGGAAACGACAAGGGGTTTATAAGGGGAGATTTTTCGATTTAATTTTTCTATATTTTAAGCGGTTTTCGAGATATGGGCTCCTAATGGTTCTTAACTGCCAAAATTTTATCGGATCATCACCAAACTTTGGATTTAGATAGATTATGATGAGACGACAAGGGCTTTATAAGGGGAGATATTTTGATATATTTTTTCGATATTTCGAGCCGTTTCCGAGATATCGGGCCCTAATGGTTCCTAACTGCCAAATTTTTGTCACATCTTTATGAAACTTCGGTTATAGATAGATTATGATGAGAAACGACAAGAAGTTTATAAGGGGCGATTTTTCGATTTAATTTTTCTATATTTTGAGCGGTTTTCGAGATATGGGCACCTAATGGTTCTTAACTGCCAAAATTTTATCGGATCATCACCAAACTTTGGATTTAGATAGATTATGATGAGACGACAAGGGCTTTATAAGGGGAGATATTTTGATTTATTTTTTCGATATTTCGAGCCGTTTCCGTTTCCTAAAGTGGTCCTATTGCCAAAATTTTATTGGATCATGACCAAACTTTGGGAAAACTTTGCTGTTTTTATTCGTTTCTGAAAAAAATGATGATCCCTCTCAGTTCAGAAATTTTCTGATATATTGCTTGCCACTTTGTATAAATGAAGAAGGCAGTAGCTCTTTGAAAAACGAAAGTTATAACTGGTAAAACGGAAGTAAGAAATAATGCAGAATTGTCATGCGAAGGGCAAATTATTATTTATGTTTCAAATCTATTGAAATCAGAAAACAACCTTGCATTTTTTTCTTTTAAGCTTGCTATTATTCCATACGTGGAACGGATTGCGTGAGTTTTAACTGAAGCCAATATAATAGTCATAGGTCGTTTGAACGTTATTTAGGCTTCATGGTCTATTTATTCAGTATCGAATAACAGAGATGTAATCTATGAAACTAACTTTTTATCATCTAATCGTAAATGAAAAACCTTGAATTTCTATTGTAAAAAAATTCTTTTATATAACATGATGTAATGGGTGCTGGATGGGAAGTTACTCAGTCATAAAGAGAGAAATAATTATTTCAGTTCCAAGCTTAGAGTCAGAGAGTATTCATAGCAAGAGGGACTTGTGGATTATCACTTGAACTTAATATTATGTTTTAGTTGCAGAGTATTTGCTGACAATCTTCTTATGCGATTTTAACTAAAATTATTTTTAGTGGAAAAACTGGGGGAAAAGTCATTTAACTGAAAAATATGTTAATATACGCTATCGTTCATTGAAAATTAATAAAAAATAGAACTTTTCTTGTGTGCAAGGAATATATTGCAAGTATTCGAGGAAAACAGTAAAGAAAAAAGTGTTTTTTGAAATATAATATAGTTTTTTCTTCCTTCCCCAAAAAAAGGATGGAGAAAATTCAATGTTCATATTGCAGTGAGGAAATGTTAAAAAAGAATCATAATACGCATACCAAACGCAAACATCCTCATCTTAAAAGTAAAGAAGAAACAGAACCTTCTACAATAAAGCGAAAATTAGTAACTACTAATTGTGCTGTGTGCGATAAAGAAATAATGAAAAAACATTTTGGTCGTTACACGAGAATTACACATTCTTATACGTCAACAAGAGAAGCTTTCGAAAAAATCTTTTGTGATTATGAACTCGCGGAAACAAACAGTCGGGATACCCACTCTTTTCTTACCTCTATAAAAAAAGAGTGTGAACTTTTTTTGGAGCAGGTGTGTGAAAATGAAGCTGTGTTGAAAATTAATTTTATTTTGAGTGCGAATTTTATAAAAAAAAACGAAAACAGGTGATGAAATACAAAATTTTCCTCTGCATAGTCGAAATAAGTTATTTTTTAAATCTACAGTCAAGGAAGGTGTAATTAATGATGTATTTAGTGAATTAAAAGCAAATCAGGAGAAGAGAGCGATTAAAGGTTCAGGCTGGTCTTTAGGCTCTTCTCCAAATCATAAGCTGAAAGTGCATGTTAACGTATATAACCCCATATCAGCTTCATGCTACATCGAACTTCCTGACCACATCAAGAATAAACACGCTGTTGTGAATATTCAAAATAATGATCAGAAATGTTTTATATGCATTGTTAGCGAAACTTCACCCTGTTCATCGAAGAGAAAATCCTAACCGAGTTTCCCATTATGAGTGTTATGTGAATGAAATAGTGCCTATTTTTGAACAAAGTAAAATTAATTTTCCGGTAAGTCTGCATGATGTCTCTAACTTTGAGAATAAGTATAACGAAAAGTTTCCGAACGCGCCAATTTCAATCAATGTGTTTGTAATAACTAAAAGTGAAAAAAACTAAAAAGGAACAAGGGTTTCCGCTACACATTAGTGAAAAACAATCAAAAGAAACGGACATAGACTTACTGTTCGTAAAAGCAACAATACCGGTAGCAGTAGGAACATCATCACCAACGGTAGCACTAAAAACAGCGGGGCATTACTGTTTATTAAACTGTTTAATATGAATTTTTTCTAGACTAATACGTAGTTAGAAAACCAGCGATCGTCATCAATATTATTTCTGTAAGCACTGTTTTTCTCACTTTATCTCCGATCATAAACTAACAGAACATGAAAATTTTTGTCGTGAGCATGAACCAATTCGTGTCGAAATGCCTGCTCCTGGTTCCATGATTAAATTTAGAACAGACCCTTCATTTTTAAAAGCTACTACTTTTATTGTTGCCGATTTTGAAAGGTTTTTAGTACCCGTTAGTGAACATCGTGGGCGAAAATCTACCAACATTCAACGACATGATATAGCAATTTATTGTTATAAAATTTGCTAGTCTGATAATACCCCAACCGAACCTGTTATATAAAGGTGATAATCCGGCACAACATTTCTTAGAAAGTTTGAGAGATGATTTAGAAAAAATTGATAATAGATTAAATCAGGATTTGTCAAGTAATCCCTTAACTGCACAGGAAACCTTCGACTATGAACACTCACAGGAATGCCCTATTTGCGGTAAAGAATATAATGAAATGAATCGAAAAGTTCGTCATCACTGTCATCACTGCGAACTTATCTCAATCCTCTTTGTAACAATTTCAACAAACTAGTAATAAAACAAAAGTTTATACCGTGTTTCATGCATGGGTTATCATCTTACGATGCCCATCTTTTTGTAAAAGAATTAGGGTGCATTCCGGAGGATATAAAAGCTCTTGCTGAAAGTGAGGAAAAATTTATTTCAATTTCAAAGTGGGTTCATCTTAAAAATGGTAGAATAATCGAATTACGCTTCTTAGATTTGTTCCGTTTCTTACCTTACTCCCTTGAGGAATTAACTCAAAAACTCAAGCCGGAAGAGCTAAAATACACTTACCAATACTTCCTAGATGATGTCAAATTTGAATTAAGTCGTAGAAAAGGTATCTTAACCTACGATTATTTCACAGACCGTTCAAAATTAGATCAAAAGAAACTACCCCCTAAAAAGCATTTGATAACGTACTTAAGGGCTGTGAATGCAGTGATGAAGACTATCAATTAGCGCAGCAAGTATGAGAAAAAATTGAATGTGAAACATTTGGGGATTTTCATGATCATTATCTAAAACCTGATGTTTTGTTAACTGCAGATGTTTTGAAAATTTTTCGCAACACATGCATCCAGTCCTATGAAATTGATCCCGCTTTTTCCTACACTTCCCCCGGCTTATCTTGGAAGGCTATGCTCTATAAATTTAAAATAGAATTAGACTTATTTTCTGAAATTGACATGCACCTCTTTATTGAAAAAATCAATTCGCTGTGGTATGTCACAGTGTAGTTTAAGGTATATGAAAGCTAACAATGAGTTTCTTAGCAGTGAATTCGATCCCCAAAAATAAACCTCATTCGCTATGTATCTTGATGCAACTAATCTCTATGGTTAGGCTATGACAGCACCTCTACCTTACGGAAATTTTTCATGGGATCCTACACTAGAAAATTGGGACTCAGACAAAATTTTAAATTACCCTGATGAAGGGGATGGAGGTTTCTTTTTGGAGGTATATTTAGATTATCCGGAAGAGATACATGACGAACATGTTGATTACCCCCTAGGCCCTGAGAAGATAACACCTCCTAACGGAAAACATAAAAATTATTGTTAACTCTAAATCCACAAAAAAAATTACGTTGTACATTTTCAGCTATTAAAATTCTACCTCTCCCACGGCTTAAAACTTGTGAAGGTTCACACAAGTCTATGGTTATCCCAATCGAAGTGGCTTAAGCCCTACATAGATTTTAACACTAATCTCCGCACAAAAGCCTCAACAAAATTCGAGGCATTATTTTTCCTATACATTCTATTATAATATAGTTTATTATTATTTATTATACCGACTGATTTATTCGGATTCCCGCGATATAAGTCGCGTGAGCATGAAACATTATCGGATTCACTTTCCAACATTAATGAAAATCAACTAACAGTATTAGATCAAAGAATTAAAGTAATAAAGGGTGAAATCAACACACTACGAAATACTTTAACTTCAAATATTGACACTGAAATCACAGAAGCACAACAGCATATACTAGATCTACTTCAAAAACTTGATAATGAGTTGAAAAGTGTTATTCTTATGTATTCACAGCTAGTAAATAAAAATGATTTAACCGAAGTTCAAAATATTATAACGACAATTCAAAATGAAGTACAATTAATAAAGAATCAATTCATTACAAATACTGCAACACAAGATTTACTCAATAATTGGAATAAAAAGCTTACGGAGTTACAAAATACATTTAATAATCTTCAAACAGCTGTGAATGCATTAGAAAATGCTCTTCAAAATAATCTCTCCCAAGAAGATCTTCAAAAGATGCAAGAAGTTATTTCGATTCTACAAAATGAACTTAAAACTATTACTGACGAAACAAATAAATTCCGTGACGATCTGACCAACCCACCTGTTTATAGTGATGTATCGGAAATTAGTAGAAAGCTTGGTGAGTTTGAAGTAATAATTAATAACATATCAGAACGCACGAATATTCAAATTGAACTAAAGAATCTACAGACTGTTGTGAATAACATCCCCACTGAGGTAAGTAGTTTACAGGATGCACTTGCAAAATTAAATAAGAAACTAGAAGGTTTTAATCTTCCTACATATTTAATTAATCTTTAGCATGTTGTAAGAACTGTTCAAAGTGATTTTATAGAAATACAAAAGAACACACCGAAACAATCAGATATCGAGAGTATACGTAAGTCATTAAGTGAATTAGCTACAAATCAAAATCAAAATGAAATGATATCAAAATTAACGGCTCTCCAAGAAACTATTAACACGCTCTCAACTCCGCAAGAAGTAGAAATAATTAAAAAGATAATAAGTAATATTCAAACTGTAATCGAAACAAACAGAGAATCTCCCTGAAGTGATAGACAATGTTAAAGGAAGATCTTATAACAAGAAGATCTTATCTAAAAATATGCTGACATTAATGACTTTCGTAGTGTAGAAGCATCAATAGTTCTAATGCCTACAGTAACTCAACTTTGGGAGGTGCAAGATAGTATTAAAAATTTCATATCGATAACACACTTTAATTCTAATAACAATAAAATAAAGAATGATATTGTTGCAAAACTGAAAGACCTAGAAGATAAGTTAAAAAGCGATGTGTATAGAGCCATATACGCTAAATCTAATGAATTGTTAACATCAATACATAATGTACATAGTGTTCAGTTCTTTAAAAGTTATTCAATACCTAATAAAGAACGTGATTTTACACGTGGCAATGTTAGTGGTAAAGTATATCTCTTTGATATGAATACACCCTATTTCGAAATACCTTTTTTGGGTAAGCTAAAAATTATTGGTTTTCAATGGATTATGAAGAAGAATAGAGAGTTTCCTATTGTTGATATATATTCGGCGAGCGGTGGACAAAGGTATGGTAATTTATCATTAGGAATACATGAAGGTAGAAGAGTACCAGATGCATCATCTGAAGATAAAATTGTACTTCATGAGTTTGATGTTGTAGAAGTCGATGTGCTTGTAGTTCAATCAGATAAATTTTCACCTGGCGAATATCCAATAAGTATTGATTTGATCTTGATCGCTCAATTGATTTCTCGATCTTAATTAGTTCTCAATAGAATCTTTTTTGAATTTCAATTAATTCTCAATAGAATGAATAGTAGATTAGCCATTGTTGAAGAACTACACAAGCCCGCAAGACGGAATTATAAACGAATACCTGTTGTAACCAAGGGTATACATGATTTATGGCAAGCAGATTTGGTTGAAATGAACTCTGGAAACTTGAAAGGTTTAGCTAAATTGAATAGGGTGTATTCTTATCTTCTAACCATTATGACACTTTTAGTAAGTATGCATGGGCTGTACCAGTTAAAAATAAAACAGGGAATGAAGTTACACAAGTGTTTAATTAAATACTCAAAACAACTCAACAAGCACCAAAGTATTTGCAAACAGATCGCGGTAGCGAGTTTTATAATAAAGAGTTTATTAAATTAATGAAGCAAAAAGGTATTACTCATTACTCTTCATACAGTGATAAAAAAGCTAGTATTGTTGAACGTTTTAATAAAACATTAGGTAATTTGATGTGGAAGAAATTCACACTGCAAGGTAGTTAGAAATGGTATAATATACTACAAACACTAATAAATCAATACAACAATAAAAACACAGCACGGTTTAATTAAAACCAATCTAAGCTGTGAAAAACGAAAATGAACAGAAATTAATATCAACAGTCTATTCTAAAAAGTATCAGCCTTCATTCAAAGCGAAATATAGAGTAGGAGAGTATGTTCGAATTAGCAAGTTTAAAAATAAGTTTGAAAGAGGCTTCACACGCAATTGGAGCACAGAAATATTTCAAATAGCTACTGTTTTTAAGACTGATCCACCTACATATTACTTAAAATATGAACGCATGAGATTATTAAGGGTCGATTTTATGAACAAGAACTAATGAAGACCAAACACCCTCATGTATACTTAATTGAAAAGG
This sequence comes from Lepisma saccharinum, assembly GCA_022664845.1. NCBI lineage: Eukaryota > Metazoa > Arthropoda > Insecta > Zygentoma > Lepismatidae > Lepisma > Lepisma saccharinum. The sequence goes on along the minus strand of JAGDQP010073305.1, from coordinate 1,899 downwards.
TTATACGTAGAACTAAAAATAAAGCATTAGTTAAGTGGTTAGGTTTATCTTCAGACCGTAATTCTTAAATTGATCTTAAAGCTATAATATAGTTAGTCAATCATAAAATGTGGAGTGTTAAGATACGACTTTCGCTACCTAATGATTATGGTAAATTGACTGGCGAACTTCTTCCTATTAACATTCGTTGCTTAATAATAGGCACATCAGGTTGCGGAAAAACTACACTTGCTATTGATAATTTCATTCTAGCTCCAAATTGGCTTTATTGGAATGGTAGACACTTATACGTATTCTCTAAAAGCTTAGAACAACCCAGGTATCAACTGCAGCACATTTATTATGATATAGAAGAAAGGTTTCATTATCAGTTGGCTACATTCAAACCTTCTGTTAAAAAGTTAGAAGATTACAAGCTATGGTCTGTTATTATATTTGACGACTATATATTGGAGTATCAGAATGAGGTGCGGAATTACTTCACGCAGGGTAGACATAAAGGAATGGATTGTTTTTACTTAGCACAAACATATAGTAAAGTTCCGAAACATCTTATTAGAGACGAATTTAAAGCATATTTATAATGAGTTTGTTGTTGGTGATATGTCATTTAATAAATTTAAGGATAACTGTTCTATTGCATGGAAAGAACCATATGGTTTTATAACAATCGATATGACGAGAAAGCCAAACAACGGAAAGTATCGAAACAAAATCGATCATTTCTCTATAATCGACTGATCGTTTATGTCATTACGTTTAACGTTTTCAATGATTAATTGATGTACGTACGTTACTTTTTTTCAATGTGGATATAATATAGTCTTTTTATATAATGTCAAAACAAAAATCAAATAATATTGAATTACAAAATATCTTGGCGAAACGTTTTAAAAATGGAAAGATAATCACCGTAGCTATTATGAAATGCAAAAACGTCAAGAGAAACCATTGATTGAGGCGATTGAAAGCTTAGGAAAAGAAATTAAAGGAGTAACCGATGACAACAGAAATTAATTACAGAACTTATACCTGTAGCACAACAAAATATAAATAATTATCCACCAACACCATCAGAAACCTCATGTGAGAAACTGTTATTTGCACGCCTAAGGAATTACCAGAGACTAAAGAAACGAAAGAAGATGATGATGAAGAAGAGTAAGAAATTCAGTTAGGTCAATTAGCGAGTCGATATTTAAGTACTAATAGGTCAGATGAAGATGAAGTGTTTGGATTATACTCTATTGATATAGATGGACTAGTGCAGTGGAAAATTGGAAGTTATAATGTTTTCTTTCATAATGATTTAATTATTTATAGTGAGAGTAAGATTTCATATGATCTATCAGCTCCGATCTATGAAAAATTTGAATGAACAGAAGGTTTATGTGAGTTAATAACTCGTAAGCAACCGGTAGGTTTCACTGATGAAGATTATAAGACTTATAAGAAATTTTAAAGATGACAAATGCTTTATATCAGAATCATGATCCGTCACAAAATAGAGTGAAATCAAGCTCCAGTGATAAGTACAAGACATTAATTAAACCTATTTGGCTTGAACTGAAAACTAAAGGTGAAGGCTTAAAAGAAAGGAAGCGAGGAAAGGGAATTAAGCGCTACACAAATATACCACAACAATTTATTTGGATGGATGATGTTAGAAAGTTAGTAGATAGATTATTAGTTATAGCAGGTGAAGAAGCAGCTGGGAATAAGAATTTTTATAATGAGAAAGTGGGTATAATGGATATGATTTCATTTCGATTATCCAATTTTATTGTTTCGGATCCAAATGGTTTAGGTTACCTCATAAAAATTATTCATATTCTTCCACCAAAATTTTGGCAAACAATTGAAGGTAAAGGCTTAGTGAACGATATTATTAATAAATTA
>JAGDQP010073304.1:0-10403 GCA_022664845.1 Lepisma saccharinum | reverse complement strand
ATTCCATCTTGATACATCAAGTGAAGGTGAGATATTAAAATCTAAACATTTTGCAAAATGACCGCCGGAACTAAGTGATGTTACCTATTTTTGCTTTTCTGAGATTGCTGTTATTTTTGCGGTGCTACTCTAAGCCAAACGCCGTTTATTCCACCTCCCTAACATAATTTCATTTTTTAAAAATGAAAATGGCCCCCTAGGGGCGATGGGTCCAACCGATGCAACCTGCTTGCTTCTTCCCGATTTCAATATGGGAAACATGAATCTCAAGTTATTTTTATGTACCTTATCTGATCTCCAAATAAGGTTTTTTTACCTATGCTAATATTCCCTATGTTATTTATATGGGAATTACATACATTATACATAATGTTGGAAATTGTGTGAGGTCATACCCTACAACTTTCGTGATTGTAATTTCAAGTTACCTGTGCTACTCTCAGGCAGACATTTTTCAGTTCGATACACCTAGCGAAACGGGAGATGTTGAAATCTAATTATATGCCAAGATGACGGCGGCAAGCTGTATCTCGTGATATGATATCTATAGATTGATTTGACTTTCGTCTGCCATGCTTAGCAAATCATCGTTATTATCTTTCGATAGCTCAACTAGAATCCCAGATATTTCAATGTATTTCAATACGTCGTGTCCTATTTTGCCCATCTAGGACGCAAGACCCTAATACCTTCTTCGCAGTGTAGCAAATGTTGGTAGGGTTTCCTGTTCATATCTATGGAAAGCTGTTCAAAGTGTCTTGAATTCAGTGCTCTGCTCTTCATAAATTTGATAGTTTCAATTGATTCATTCAAGGTCTGCTTTAGTTTTTCTGGTATCTATTTAGCAAGTATGTATGCAACAACGATACCAAGTCCCGACAGTTTAAATGAATGCTTTAACTCTCGTCATGGACTTTTTTTTTTACTTTGAACGCAACATTGCAACCTCGAACTCGGGACCTGGCACTTTAAAAAACTCGGGACTTTTTTTTTTCATACAAATCTATACAACGTAGATTCTTTTAGGGAAATTTGAAGGTAGGTTTCGTTATGAACTCATTATTGACGGTCTCCTTGTAAGTATGTGAATGTACCCATGATGTAGAAATATTTTTACTATTCCTTTTTGCCCCTCTTTTTCTAAGTGCAAAATGACATCTTGCCTTCCAGTGTTCGCAGACCCCCGGTGAGGACATTGCAATTCGCAATTGGGCCGCGGACCATAGGTTAAGAACAGTTGAAATAGATTATTTTGAAAGAACAGTAAGAAACTATAAGGAAACAAAAATAATGTACTTGGGAAAAAAGGCAAGCAAATATGTTCGGTCGTTCGAGGGCAAAGATGGTGATTTCATTAGTAACATAAATAAATATTGCCTAAATGGAAGGAATACGTAGATGATCTGTACAAAGCCCGATAGTAAAGGGTTCAAAATACACTTGTCAGAGTAAAATTAAACAAGGTTTTTTTTTTTTTTTTTTTTTTTTTTTAAGAATAATAGCAGAGGAATACACATAGAAGGAAGTATGCATAGCATTTGTTTATTTGAAAGATACATTTGATCAAGTGAACTGGTAAGGCTTAATGGAAGTATTGAAGAAAGGTATAAGTGGAAATGAAAAATCGAAGATTTATAAGAACTTGTTCGAATCAGAGAAAATGTGAAAGGTAGACGGCGACTTGTTAGAACGATCTGCAATAGTTCGAGAAGTTAGACAGGGATGTTACTTCTCGCCCATTTTATTTAATATACAGGGTAGGGGGAAGAAATATAAAATGCATGAGATCTACAGAAAATATGGTTGTTTTTGCAGAGAATGGGACGTCACTTAACAAAATGTTGAAAAAACTGTAAAAGGAGCTGTGGAGAGCAATCAATGACAAAGGTAAGCAAAAAAAAAAAGGATCAATAATAATTAGTACATAATGGATCCACAACAAAGAAAACATTGGGGAGTGGGGATATGAAATGTGGAGAAAAATAAAGGCGAAAGAGGCATTCGCCAAGAAAGAGAATATCTTATATGGACCGATGAACCCAGAGCTGAGAATAAGATTCATTAAATGTTTTGTATGGAGCCGAAATTTTAAGTCTGTGATACTAAAAAGTGAAGGAAGAAAATTGGAGATCTTCGTAATATGGGCATGCATAGGTATGAAAAAAATAGCTAGACACAGAAGACGTGTAATGAGAAAGACTGAAGAGAATATGTTAGAAACGAACAATACTGGACAAAATAACAAATATAAACTGGTTAGGACATTGACTGTGTGGAGATTATATACTAAGAAATGCAATTGAAAGTATGGTTAAGGGAAAAGAGAAAAAGGAAGAAGACGAGTTAAAAATAAATCATATGCTGAGACAAAAAGGGAAAGCGTAAGATCGGCATGAGTGGAGAGGCACAATATATCTTGAAGAACCTGCCGCTTTCTGCAAGACGTAATGTTGGCGATAATGACGATGATTATTTACTTTGTCCTAGAAGAAAAGAGTTAGTACCGAAGGCATGATTCTCGCATTTGTCTCATGATTTGAAACAGCAGAGAATAGTTAAATAATGGCCAACACTACATTTAAATCAAGAACCTCAGTTGTGATCCATTGTTTTGATAACATATCACTGAGCTATCACACTTGATTTAAAGGCAAGGTAAGGATCTTGATTTAAAGACAACGAACTGGTTTAGGAATCTTTATAGTTCAACGTTTCAACGAATTTTGTACATCTGCTCACAGACTGTTATATTATTTCAAGGTAAATCAGGAATACATAATAACCTTCAAAACAGTTTTTAAACAGGTTATTCTCACATTTTCTCACTATTAATAATCAAGTGTCCATGATTAAGTAAGCTTGTTACAAAACACTGCTTGCATTTTCGCATTCCATAGTGCACCATCAATATATCATAAACTCCAGCAAGTCAACTCATCCTCGTATAACTTCACCAGCAGGTTTCCTCACGAAGACGGCCTCACCTTGTCATCCATCAAGGCTGCTTTCCAATACCAAACAGATCGCCTGTGTCACGCAGAGGTAAAAGGTAACCCAGCGACTTTTCGTTATCAATGAAATATTATTGATTTGTTCTAATGCTTCTGTAGTAATTCTTTGTATAGCTGTAATGCAATGCCCAAGCTCCAGCTGTGTGGTCGTAAGATTAAACAAATAGATATACGATGCACGAATAACTGCTGAAAGTTAAATGAGCATTCTTCTTCCCCACTTCACTGCTTTGCTCTTCTTAATTTTGTTCTGTTGCTAACATAGCACCAGTGATTTGTAGCACAAACTATTCAGTGTTATTTCAAATATATAATATTTAGATATATTATAAACAGTGTTAATTTGATTTATTGGGAAAATGGAACTTTTGTCACACGTTTGTACACACAAAGGGCATCGAACATAGTCTAAAGCTGTTCGTAATAAAATATAACAACGAGAGGACAGAGTTCTAAATTTCAAACATGTCTTCACTCTCTTCCATAGGTTTAGTTAATGTTATGCTTTATGTGGAAGCATTGTTCACTTCGTATGTTGACGTGCAAAAGTGTTATTTTACGTGACAGTTATGCTAAAATTACACTGAGACAAAACTTATCCAGAAGCAAAATGTATGTTGTGTTAGTTCAACACTTTTCGGTGTTCCTGGGTGACCACCACCCTTTTTATACTATATCGTTACAACAAACGGTGTTGATTTCGGTGATTCAACACAATTGATGTATTGTAAATGTTGACTCAACACTGTCATAGTGCTAGTATGACACTTTCCATTGTGTTGAATCACCAAAACCAACTTCCTTTGTTGAAATGATTTAACACAAAAAAGTGATGGTCATCCTGGGTCATCGAAAAGTATTGAATTAGCAAAGCCATGTTTTGCAGTGTACGTATAGACCAGAATACGTATACATATTTAGTACTTAAATACACACGAAACATCCACTACTAATATGTCATACTTACAAAAAATGTTTCTTACAAATTTAACTACTAGTAAATATACGTTTTTCGCATATTTTTATTCTAGTGTATCTCCTAATAAAAGTTTCCTCTTAGTATGAGTAGAGTTATATTCGCGCTTTTGCTGTCAGATATTACTTTAATAATAAAGTTTAACACAAATAACGAATTTAAAGTCATTTTTTATAATAAACATACATAGCCTAACTTTTATTAAACCTTACGGTTACTTCCTGAACGTTCATAGTATATGCTGCATCATTGGTTAATTCGTAATCCTTAAAGCTGATTTTATAACCTACTTCGAATATATTTCGTTCACTCTTGCTTTATTTAGTTTAATATTGATTTCTTGAGCTTGCGCTTGCTCAACTGGAAAGGTCTATTCAACATTAACAAGGTAACAAATGTCTATCAACACAAACTGGATTTTCTGGCATATAATTACAAAGAGATACCCAACACTAAGATTAAGTTTAAATAGAGAAAGCATATACAGATATCTACGGTGCACTTTCTTCTGTGGTTCCCTTGGTTGACGAGGAAGGTAAACGAAAAATATACACCTTTTCTAGAATACTAGCGACTTTCTTGAACATTTAAGAGGAATGATCTTAGACACAATGCGAACAGAAACTGTCGTGCGTAAGTTTTATCACCTGTAAGTCCGGCGAGATTGTACTTCAGAGGAGTCGCTACTTAAATATCTATCTTCACAAATGTTACGATACTCAGCACTAGAAACTATAGTGTTTTCAAACATAAAGTAGTGGAGACACACGATTCATCCTCAGGGGCTAATGGCAAAATCTGATATAACAAGTTGTCTACTCAGATACTAATGAAACCCAACCTTTGTGATTCAGGCATTAATGTCGCGAACTTCTGATCGGCAATGGGTAGGCACGCAAGTTCAAATCCCAAGGCCGATCATTCTGAATAAGATTTTCCATGTTCCTTTCAATTTCGCCAGGTGAATGCCGGGATGGTACCTTAAGAAAAGAGTTGGCCGATACCTTTCCGATCCTATATACCTAAGCCATCCCGACCTGAGCCAAAGATACCAAAAAGCCTGACATAAAAATCCAAATATACTAATGAATCTGAAGGTTATTTGTGCATGCCGCTCCAGATGTTGAATGAATCATATATCTGCTAATGCTTGGTATTATTGAACATAGCTTATAATTTTTCAAAAAAAGTCTAAATATAAAGCAGAGAATTTACGAACACACACTATTAGCCTATAACATTCTAGGACAAATTTTCATTTTAATTTGGAACTCCACACCCAAATAGTCAAAATTATATTTCAGAGTAAAATTTAAAATTAAATTTGTAGATAGGTGTGATTCTAAATTACGAAAAAGTTTTCTCTGAACAAGAGAGTATAATTAGAACGTAATGCAATTATCTCGAATTTAGCTGCTTATTCTTACAGAGGTGTCGTTGGTGGATGACTGCTTTCGCTCATCGCCTTGAGATCAATGAGTTCTGTATTTGATTTAAGATAATCGAACATTGAAAGTAGAGCACACTTTAAACCAGTGTTCTTCAACCTTTTAACAGTCACGGGCCGTCCAATTATAGGCAAAAACGTCCCAGGACCTGGAAGATGCCAGTGAGTTGCTGCATAAGACACCTATGCAAAGTCGTTTTACAAACGACTTCAGAGCAACACAAACAGAGCGTTCTGTAAAACAATGGAAGCAAATGAGTGTGTTTATACAAATATGGCCCGATTTTCTGCCGCCGCGTTCTGAAAGTCAGCCGTTCGTGTTCTACAGAACCCGAGTAGCTAAGCAATGGTCCTGTTTACAAATGATGAGGTAGTGTTTTTCCTACAGAGCGTTGCCAGGCGTCCTTAGGCCAGTTGCTTAGACGTTTTCCTCTATCTTGTGCGCAAAACGCACTGGCAACACGACCCATCTACTTCTTTATTTTTGCCCAGTTATTTCTGTGTGGTACGTGCAAGTATCGAAAAGTGTTGCCATTGTCAGAGGTTTCCCTCAAAATGGTTAGCGAGAATGTCCCGCTGTTAGTGATTATATTGTGTGAAGAAGCAATAGAGAATTTCGACACAGAACGAAATGCTAAATCTACATCTCTACTGGAGTTGATAGGATGTGCAACCCATCTTTTTTTTTCGTCTGAGTATTACGATAAAGAATACAATCGACGTGTCGTAAATTAATAAAAAGGTACTAAGAAAATGTGCCGCAAGCTCGCAACCTAGTTTCATGTAGTGCGACACAAAACGTCATGCATAAAAGCAGCCTTTGAAATGTGTTTGATGTTTGAAAGCTGCCAACACATCTTCTGATTCTATTTATTTTGGAAAGCAGGTGTGAACTTTATCGAACTGTTGAAATTTTCAAATCAAGCATTTCTGAATTAAATTATGCCTATTAATTTGCCGAGAACCGGTACAATAGATTCGCGAATCGGCGGTTGAAAACCACTGATTTAAACTGTAGGTCACATCCTTAGAACCTCACCTCCATTTATTGGAAGGTAATGTCGAAGCACCATCAGTTCACATTTCCTCCGGGCACACATCTGTCATTTGTCTTATAGAAAAATTTGTGTAACAAACAGAAATTGCTTTCAGATTAAGAAACAATTTTCAACTTATTATGATAAATGAACGTCTAAAATGAGGCATTGTATGTTTATCACTCAATATCATAGTATCTTTACAGCAGTAGTGTGTGATAAAAGCAACAGTGACATAATAGAAAGTAAATGTCACTAAATTTATATCAATAACTCCCCCGGTTTCTTTGGTTATAAACATGTAAATAATGGCAGATTTGTTCGTGACTGCAGAATCAAATGATCGCGTTTTTAATAATTCTGTTCATTTTCTGAAAGTATACTGAATTGGAATTTAGAAATGACTTAGAAATTCATATTTTGAGCTTTTCTTACATGTGCACTTGTGCAGTATACATACGTAACAACTTGTGCATGTATACGTATAGATAACGTAACACACAAGTGGGTCGATTAAGAACTTATTTCCATAACATTAAGTGTCCAAGGGTGCCTCAGTTCTTTTTCTTCTCCTTTTACACATTTTACTTTATTAAGGACACACGTGGCGTAGTTATTATTTCTCTAATATTCATCACAATTTAAATACCTTCTGTCATTCTTAGATAATCTCATTTCGTACCGATTGTTCACCTGTCTGTCTGTCTGAATGTATGCTATGTATTTAAATAATTTCCTCAGACCCAAACACACTGATTTTTATGTTAAGATGAGTGACCCTGTATTTTTTTTAGGTACGTTCTTAAAAAAAAAAAAAAATGATTCCCTTTTTAATGGGTATATGATGGGAAGTTATGCCTGTAGGTCTTCTAAATTTAAATTACTTGTGTTGTAAATCTTGTTCAACATCTTGAGGGCATTGAAACTAATAATATAAAAATAATAGTGTTCAAATTTATAATTTATTAAACAAGTCCTTTCAAATCTCAAATTTTGTCCGTACGTATGCATATTTATATATCTACTTTACAAATTTATCAGCTTATCTCATAAGTAATGTGATATTTTTGCACCGTGAGGAAAAGAACGATAATTAGATGGAACACTACCGTTAGTCAGGAAAATAATCACCATCGGACTCCACAACAATCTGCCACCTGTCAACCAATTGTTGAATCCCTCGCTGGAAGAAGTCACGAGTTTTAAAGGCAAAGAACTGGGTGACATTTATCACTAAATATCATAGCATCTTTACAGCAGTAGTGTGTGATAAAAGCAACAGTGACTTAATAGACAGTAAATGTCACTAAATTTATATCAATAACTCCCCCGGTTTCTTTGGTTATAAACGTGTAAGTAATGGCAGATTTGTTCGTGACTGCAGAATCAAATGTTCGTCGCACGTCCTCCTCATTTTGCAGTGTTTTCCCAAAAAGGTGATTTTGCAGGCTGCAAAAAAGACAGTAGTCTGTTGGTGCAAGGTCTGGTGAAAACACCGGTTGGGGGTGTTTCTCCCTACCACATTTCTCGATCTTAGCACAGGTTCTTCTTGCCGTGTGTGGGCTCGTGTTCGGTGTTATCACCGTGGATGAGCACACTCTTGCGATTAACCAGAGCACAACGTTTCTAAAACAATGCAGTCCATACACTGCAAAAAATAGCTGTGTTTATTCAAGACAATGCGGTCTCCCAGCATCACTACCACTACTTTTGTGTTAAATAAACACAACACACAGTGTTGATTTCGGTACTTGGAGAAAAAAGTTACGGATGCAGCGAGATTTAAATATGGGTTGCTCAGGTCGAGCGTCTTACCGACTAGGATAAATTGTCAGACAGAAAAAGCGCTAGATGCAAACAATATTTGTTGAACAACATTAGAATTAAACGACTACATGATAGACAAACGGTGTAGGGGATCAAATATATGTTGCTGAACCCCCAAAACAACCTAAGTTACTTGCACGACTTCACCCATGGTTCAATCACTTTCTACTTGTAAAGTGAGAATCAGAATTTAAATTCATTGAGAATATTCCATTTCTATTACGGGACGGGCGTAAGCCATAGTGCTGTTACCGCCCATAAAATTCATTTTACCTTTATCCATTTCTATTAAAGCAAACAATATGACGACAGACAAACAGTTGACCAGTATTATGGCTTTCTTATCGTAACATGTCAAATACTGCGCTTGCTTTAATAGAAATGGAACAAATTCTCAATAAATGGGTATTCTGATCCCCAATTGATAAATGGAAAAGTGATTTAATAATGGCATAATCTTTGTTTGTGTTTGGGGCTCAGCAACATTTTTTATCCTCTATACTGTTTGAATCTAGTAGTATCTCTGTCTGGCGATTTAGCGCAGATGGTATGATACTGGACTTCTAACTCCACAACCCGTGTTCAAATCTTCCTGCAGCTGTAACTTTTTCCCCCCAGTACCAAAATAAACGCCGTGTGTTGTATTGGTTTGCCAGAAAAGTGGTAGTCACGCTGGAACATCACATTGTGTTGAATTAACACAGCTATTTTTTTTAATGTGTAGGCATTCAAGCTGCTGACAGTAGACATCTGCATTGATGGTCTGGTTACGTGGCAAAGACTCAAAAAAAAATTATTACACGGATGTCCAACCAAACACTCATCATCATTTTGCAGAGGTGGAGATCCTGTTTTGCTAGTTTCTGTGGCCTCCCCTTTAGGTATCCATTGCCGTTTGCGTGTAATGTTACGGTAGAGGACCCACTTTTCACACACTGTCACCATTCTGTCCAGCAATGGCTCACGTCTGTGACGGATGAGCAGGAACTACAGATGTCAACTCGCTGCTGCTTCTGTTGAAGCGTTAACGCATGGGGTGCCCATTTTCCGAATTTCGACACGTACTGAAGGTCATACAGATGACGGTGAACTCTCGAATGAGTGACATAAAGTTTGCTGGACAGTTCTTCAACGGTTTGCATTGGATTTACCTCCACAGATGCTCGCAGGGCACCGTTGTCCAGCTGCACAAGTCTCCCTTCTCGTGGCTTATCGGTGAGGCTGGTGTACCCAGACAGAAACATCTGGAACCACCTCTGGCACTTTCGCACATCTACAGCACCCTGACCATATACGGCATTGATGTTTCATAACGCTGCGCTGGCTGGGTGTTTCTGGTAAAATTCATACTGCATGACATCCCGTATGTGGTCCTCCGATACTGCCATGAATAAACACAAGCAGCACTTTCAAAACGTGGAGTAAACCGTGCTCCTACATAGTGCTGCACAATTAAATAGCTATATGAATCATTTATGGCACGTGCCGTCTTACTTTCACTATTCGCTCGTGAGATAGCGTCATTGCAGCGGTCATCCGACATACGACATTACTTATGGGATAACCTGGAATACAATCGCATTGGAACAGTGTGTATCAAGCTTTGCATATCTATAATATTTGACCGAAAGCAAGACCATAGACTACATCTGGTTCCAATATTTTGATCTGAGAAAGAACATATTCCCAACATTTTGACCTTAAAAAGGACGTATTCCCAACATTTTGACTTGCGAAAGGACCACAGCAAAATGCTATAAAGTGCACAGTCTTGCTTGTTGATATATATTACCTTTGACATAATCGATCTTTCCAGTTTCTTATAATTTAGTGTTGCTTTTGTTTTCGGTTCTTGAACACATCGGATTATTGTTGCAATTGTATATACCTTCCATGATCCGGAAATATGAAAAGAAATCAGAAGAACTGATTGGTAATTATAGAATGAGGCAAGGTATCAGATATGAACAAAGTGCACAGAGGAAGGTAGCAGATATGGTTGTATTTCAAGTACGTATGATTTCCTTGCAACTAATGTCGTTTGGAGGCTGGAGTTATTTGTGGTTTGTAATCTACGATCTCTAAGAAGGGAATTTCTTATTACC
>JAGDQP010073303.1:0-10403 GCA_022664845.1 Lepisma saccharinum | reverse complement strand
TATATATATATATCACAACCATATTCAATCTACTAGTGGATGAGGCCTCTCCCAGAAGGGAGGAGTTGGTCTACTGCTTCCACGCTGACCAGACGGGTTGGGAAATATATATATAAACATATATATATATACGTTTGGAATGAGTGACAACAAACTTAACCTATTTTTATGTTCTTAAAAACACTATTTTGATGGAAAAAGTACATCGGAAACGTATTCATACTTTAGGATACTTATTTTTGTGAAAATGCTAATTGTATCTATCAGTGTAAGAAGGTTCACAAAAATAATAAAACAATTGAAGAAGAAAAACAAAATAAGAGGGAAGAAAAGAGAGAAATTCGAAGATAGAAGAAGGAAAGGTGAAGGCAATGAAGAAGCTTAGAAGATATATAAGCTTTAAACGGAGTAAAGAAGAAACCAACAATATATAAATGATGGAAACAACAAAAGAAAGTTTTAAGAAGATATGCAATGGAAAATAATGCATAATAGAGAAAGCAAACTAAAACAAGAGTGAAAAGTTAGGAACAATGTATATAAGCAAATATTAAAGAAAAGAAAACAATGACGGAAGAATGTAAAACCAAGAAAAAACAATGAAAGGTAAATCGATGAGAAAAGATGAGAGTAGTGGTAGAGTAGTAAAGCATTAGAGAAATAAAGCAAAAAAACGTATAACTGACAGCTAATAACTGTCCTGTAAAGTCTACTAATAATAAGTGTTTAGCCCAGCCACGTTGAATAAATATGGCGCGAGATGTTCGCATGTCATTATTATTTTTATTCATCTCATTTTTGTAAGCGATATGTTTATGGAGATACATGTAACACACGAAATGGTATCTAAAGTCTTAATTGGTATAAGTTTGTAGTATGATGATTGTAATAATATGTACACGACAACCATCACTACAGTTTGTGTAATATCACCTAATGATCTTTCGTATTCTGTTATATTGTTTCAGAGAAATAAGAATACCTTTTTAAATAACTATGCATAGGTGATATTTATTTAATCTATTCTCACCAGTATAGAAGAGATTCTCATGTGGGCATAAACCTCTCGCCCTAGAGATTCCCCACCTGATACGGTAATCTCCAACTTTATGAACACGGTGGTGGTGAGGAATCGCTCTAAGAGTGGTTCCGATAAAGTTTATCTCTCGACCAGGAAGTAGTGCGGCAGCCAAGTGCGGGTTTTGCCTTTTACCCAAAAGTTTTGTATAAAGTTGTCTATTACTGATAATTTTTAAGTAGTCTTATTGAAAAGAAAATGGATGATAACACCTTGTCACTCCTTGGCAACTGCTAAAATTCAATATGGCGTCCGTTGATGCCATCACTATTCAGTGACTGAATAATATCATATAACACACCCAAATTCTGGTATTAAGTATTTTTTATCGATAGTAACTTTGAAGTAGAGCCTCAATAACACCTTACCGCTCAACGCATTCTGTCATTTGATTGAAGAATACAGAATATCAGTTATTTTATCTCGGCTTTATTTTAGGATACCAATGTAGTATCTCAACTCTGGATTCATGTGCTCAAAAATTATTTTTCTTATAAATGAGGTAAGGCCAAATAAAGAAGGTGACTGGCACTCACACATTCTTGCGATCCTCGATTTTACTCTCTACTTCTTCGCCACAGGACGCAGTAACTACCCGCACTAAGTCCTAGTGGACCTCAGGTCCATGAAAAGACATCCTATTGAGGATAGTTTTCTTAAAGAGAAGTGTTATGTAGCATAATGCTTCATTCTGAAATGGTTTGGGGATCGATATATGGATGATTCATGAGATAGAGTCACACGCAAGGCGGAACCCAAGTCATAATCCTCACTTGTCATACCCGAAACCATTAAAACATAATAAGCTTGCATACGTGCGTCAAACTTGAAAATAGCTTGCAACTGTTGTGTGATTATAGTATAGATTCAAGACAAGACAAGATCAAGGAGGAAATGAAGATTATAGTTTCATCAGATGCTGAGAACAGGGATGTAATAAAGACCTTCTGGATCTTAGAACTGATCCAGAAAGCATTGTGTACATAGCGACTCGTTTGATGATGCCATCAACGGTAAATTGTCATTATGTTTAAACGATCACAAGGAAGCAAATGCAAACTTTTGAGCAAGGCTTGAATCAAGCTTTCTCGTGCCAATACCAAAGCTTGTTATGCTTGGATCCATATCAAGGGAACACACTTCAGTTGTCTCAGACAGGATATTAGTTGATAGCGGCCTGTTTTAATCTGGAATAATTGGATTACAGTCTTGCTCTTGGACAATAGTTATGATGCATGTTCTCTCTTATGAGCTACATTCAGTATTAAGGCAGTTGTTTACAGGCAATTCCGTATTTTTTAATGAAAATAAACGTTAATGTTAAATATATTAATGATACATTGCCATATTTAGGAAAATCATGCTCCTGATGCAGTTAACTTTTCAGTCTTGTGGTTCTCACTTTTTAATAATTTCTGCATAAAACCAGTTACAGAACTATAAGACAGAGGAGTTCAAGTAGCCAGCAATGTGCAGCAAATATTTTTATTTCAACCAGATTATTTTATGTATAAAAGCACACTTGGAAGAAAATGAGTTCTAAAATATATCCTCATGAATACACTGTTGAAGCAGCCACTTAAATTCTGCGTAATGCGGACTGTTTCAATGTGCTCCATTACTATGAGTGCAAAAATTGATATTTTGAAAATTTCGAGCTGACAGAGTAGTACCTCGTATTTTCTACCCTGTTAATAGTTTCCGAGATATTGCGCATTATTCAGTCATATCGTATAGTGTCTTGAACAGCGATTCTATTGGCGGACTCCACCTTGAATTCTGTGAACTGTTCAAAGGTAACAACTGTCTGCAGCCATTTTCTTTAAATAGACTCTACATCAAAGTTACTAACGACAAAAGTAATACCAAAATTTGGATGTGTTACATGACATTATTCAGTCGTATGGCACAATGCATTGAAAGGTCATCTTACTGGCGCACTCCATTTTGGGTTATGAAAGTTGCCCAAGGGTGACAAGGTGTCATTCATTTTCGTCTCAAATAGACCCCACACTGCAAAAACTGTACCTTCGAATTGTGGGTACAAAATGGGCCTTTTGTACCCACATTCATTTGGAGGTAGTGGCGAACCAGGGTTGGGTTTAGAAGGGCGAAATTTGCCTCCAAATTCTTGGGAGGAACCAGGTTTATATAAAAAAAAAACGATGGCAAAATATGAATCCCTCTGCCCGCTACTGATTCTAAAACATGTGGGTACATATACCGCATATTTGTTTAGAGACAGTGACGGTCACAAGGATTTACATTTTACAATCGTTTTTTTATTTATCTGTTCCTTATCAAGAACTTAGAGGCAAAGGAGCGCGCCCCTCTAAATTCAAGCCTGGGGTCGCCGCTTCCTCTCAAAATTTGTGGTTACATAATCGGCATTTTGTACTCACAATTCAAATGAAAAGCTTTTGCAGTGTACTTAAAAGTTATCAAAAATAAAAAAGTTTTACAAAAATCTTTTATACGACCCCCTCGGCTATCGATCTAAAGTGACATCTTGGGGTGGTCAACAACGTCTTGGACACGTAACGAGTTTCAACATCAGCATCGGGACACGTCCACGTTGTACTCTGAGTACATTTGTCAAAAATTAGCATGGGGTTACGCCAAGTAAAGATTTAGGTGGATCGAGACTACTTCTCACAAATACTGTCTATGCTATGATAGAGCGGCAAGGGATTAGGAAATAATTATGCATATGAGAAAAACGTAAGCAAGGAAAAGAGAAAACTGAACAATAGACAATAAAGAAATTGAAGAACAAAGAGAATATACAGATACGAAGCAGGTAAGACCTAGCAATTGAATCAAATTAAAAAAATAGAGTAAAAATCGAACAATCAGCAGAAGACACCGATGATGGAAGGCGGAAGTGAAATTTAGAGACATTATAAAACATTAAAAAATCAGCAATGTAAACCAAATATATGATATAGAAGAAGAGATAGTGTTCAAAAAATAATTTGTTAAAAAGAGATGCAATACAAAATTGAAAGTTGAAGAGAGTAGTGTGCGAAGTTACAGTGCAATCACACAGTTTTCTAAATAATGTCCAAATTATCATTTATTTATTCCGATACTTTATAACCAATATGTAACTAATTGGAAAAAGAGTTTTGCAGAAAATATTACCTTTTAAGGAAACCAGTGAGATTCTCTTTCAACATATTCTCTGGGCAGACAAAAACAGCTGGACCAGGAATTTTCCATTCGTTAAAGTTTCTCTCTATAATAATCACAGCAGGGTTGTCCTGAAATTTGCGCCATGATCTCCACGTAAGGTTAGCAGTAATTCCAACGAAAGATATAAAAAGAACAACCCATAATATCCTGTGAAGAAAGAGAAACACTTAAGATGAGATATCGCCTCACATTTCGATTATAATTAAAAGTAATCTCTATATACTCTCTACAATTCAGGAAGCCGAATAGGAGGAAACCAAAATAAGCTTCCTTCTTGAAAAGGTTAAACTTATAATTAGGTTTACTGAGATGATTTCTTAGTAATACTCGAAGTTGTAAAATATGTAGTATCTTGGTATTGACTCATTGCAGCTCAAATTGCCTAAATTTATAAATTTTTAGACGTCAACCTTCTCAGATTTGAACCATTTTTCCCCTCAAGTACTGTGAGTCAAGTTAGAGGGAAATGTAAAATATCAGTATTGAACTCTTCTTCATTCCAGATACATATGATGTGAAAGAAAGGCCGAAAATAATGATGTCTCCGATTCGCGATTGTCGTTTAATATCGCAGAGTTACATAAACAATTGTGTGATTTCTCTTACAATTGTCCGAATAATGTGCAATTTCGGCACGATTATCTCAAAAACATACACTACCTTCTACAATTTCAGAGGTATTATGTTACCAGGATTGATTACAAAGTTTGCTGAGTACACGAAACAAATATAAAAAAAAAATATGTCGATGAAACATTAATTAATTTAACGATGTTAGCAAATAATGACATTAATAAAATTTTACCTGTTGAATCAGAGTATAATAGAGATTCAATGAGAAATGTTTCAACTTTGTTCCAATATTCCTTTTTATTTAAAGACATTTCTCTAAAATATTAAAAATTGTGTGTTATGCCCCAAAGTAGAACAACAATTAATTTAGTAGTGTTGATAAGCAATAAAAGTAAAAAAAACATTGTTGTTATTATATGAGCTAAGGGTAGAGATTCACTGCTAAAAGTAGCAATATTGTGAATGTACTAATATTGCTGATCTGTCTGTGCCATACATCTTGGACAAAGATTTTGTCCAGGCTTACGATGTACCAACATCGCACTCGTTTCATCCAATATTCCCAGCAATCCTGTAAGGAAAGCAGTCACAGTTAGATTCCAAAACTGGTTCGAAATTGCAATACAATATATAATAGGACTATTGAATTTTATTTCGGGCCTTGAAACATGTAAGGCTCAGGCTGGGATAGAGGAGAGGAATGGGTGTGCTAAGGTGTGTTGAAGGTACCATCGCCGCATTTGTTTGGTATGTCTGAGGAAAATTCCTGGAGAAACCAAGGGCGCCGATTTCTCTGTAACTTTGGGGATGGGGCGGCATTCAGATTTTTTTTGTTTCCAGATCAGGGCCTAAGAAGGCACATATGATACAAATCTAATTCTGATTTTGCCAACTATTGTATATTCATTAAAACACGCATATAACAGTATACATATAGTCATTATGAAGGCTTCCCCAGGCTCAGCTATTACATAATCTAACAATGTTTGTATAACGTTAAAAAAATTCGCTAAAGCATATTATGTTCTAACTAATAAGAACAAAGTTTCTGCTGTACTAGAAAATAAACATAGGAAATAACATAAAATAATGTTAGTCTATGCAGAGAAGTTATTCAGCTTTCCCAAATGTGGTTTTCTATCTGACCGGCTCACTCTTCCGCCTCGCTACTGCTTTCTTGGACAAATATATATTTTTTTTTAATTCTCGGTTCTCGATCTCGACAGGCATGGTTCAAGAAGCTTCTGTCCCATCCACAGTGAGAAAAACATATTTGGACGAATTCAACAAAGAGGAAAAACAGGCTGTAACACACGCAAAATGTGGCAGAATTAGAAATCTCTTGCCCTTTTATGATAATTTGCATACCTTAGATAGAGTGGTATAGAAATACTAGTACTCGATACACATGCAAGGTAACAGGCCACGAAAGAGTGACAACTACGTAAATTCATGGCAAAAATGTATTTGGACAACCCCATACTTCTCTCGAAATAAATGTTCTAGGAATCCTTTTGTGTACAACACGCAGAGTGTGGTGTATTGTATCAGGCATGAAGAAGCAGCATGGGGAACAAATTGAGTTGAACAACATTGGAACTGCTCACTTAAATTTCAAATTATGTGCGGAAGGTAAATGGTACTGAGACATAGCCAAGCTTGTTGGAAAGCCATGTTCTAGCGTTGGATGCATCATAAAGAAACATAAAACAGAATAATTATTGGGGACTCATTCTGGTCAATTAAGGGAACTAGTTGCCAGGAATGAAACCTACATTCTTCATTCTGTGAACAAAACTAAAAAAAAATAGTGCTAAAGATTTAGCTACTTCACTTGCCTAGAATATGCAAGTTAATGTTACAGATGTGTAGATGTGAACAAAAAATTGGGATTCAGAAGATTTGTAATCAGAAACAAAACATACATGTCAGAGGAAAGCAGAAAGAATAAGTTCAAATTTTGCTAGAAATATCAATATGAGTGCCAGAAATTTTGGAAAAAGTTTTTTTTTTGATGAGACGAAGATAAACTTTTATTGTAGTGATGGATATCAGGACGTGAGACGAAGGAAGAATGAAGCTTTCATAAAGCAGAACATTGTTTTAACTGATAAAACTGTTGGGGGGGGGGTCTCTTAAGATTTGGGATTGTCTCCCTGGATACACATCTTCTAAATCCCAATTGTTTCAAAGAATATTAGGTTGTTCAATTAATTACTAACATTAACTTACATATTCTAAGCTTGTGAAGTAGCCAAATCTTTAGCACTAATTCTTTGAATATTGTTAACAGTATGAAGAATGTAAGTTTCATTCCGGGCAGTTTCTCATGGTTGGCCAGAACTGATTCTATTCCACAATATTTGCTCTTTTTACGTTGCTTTATGATGTATCCAACGGTTAAACATGACTTTCCGACAAGCTTGGCTTGCCTGACACCGTGTGGATTTCTTCAATACATTAAGTAGACTGCTCTTGTGCACAAAAGGATATATTGAACATTTATTTCGAGAGCATTATTGGGTTGTCCAAATACTGTCTTTTGCGATGAATGTACGTAGTCGTCACTCTTTTGTTGCCAGTTACCTTCCAGGTGTATTAAGTATTTTATCTCAGGTATTAAAGTAAAACACTATTGCTGCTATTGTCCAAAACTTTGAAGAAATAAATGTACAAGCCTTAGGTTAGTTTAAAACATAACAGAATACTAAAAGGCGGAAATATCTTAGTAATGTTATTGGAACGCATGTAGCTCTATGTTAGTATATTGATAGTAATGTTTTGTGTGCATTGTTTTCCATGTGCGCGCGTGCGCCTAGCATAGGAGTGTTTTTACCATATTCGTACGTGATATGGAGTATTTTATTTGTTGTAATAAATAAATAAATCTGAAAACTTTTAGTCAGAAACATTGTATGCATATTATAGCGCTGCGCATTAAAGACAGCATTTCTGGATGATGTATAATATATCATTTGCATTGTAATAAGGGGGTTGTGAAATCTGATGGAAATAATAAATAGTAAACAAAATATTGAAGAGTTATTGAATGAACAGCTGCAATATATGTGTTCTGCTTAGTACATTCTATGGCATCTTCGAGAACAATTGTAAAAAAGCATTAAAATTTCGGGAAACTACTCACGTGTGATTCGCATAGTGCATTCTAGTGAAAACAGTTACGTCCACGAGAAGTTTAGAGCATTTCACTTCAGGGGATTACACATAGGTGCGTAAATATCCCTCATTTCGACAAGTCAACCCAATCTGTGGCCCGCAACCCATTCTAATTATACACCACTCAGATACTCTTGAGTAATAGACGCTTCCGTAGAGATACGTCAATTAGGTAGTTTGATCATACTCTCAGCAAAAGTTGCGTTACTTACTACCATGGAAAAATTACTATGGTGTTATACAATAGATTATGAGACTCAAACTTTTAGCGGGAAATACTGACGAGTAGCTAGTAATATAAGCGTGGAAGTTGGTCCGTGCTTGTCGTAGTGTGTGACTCAAAGTGTCAAGATGGTGAACAATAATTTAGCGAGAGTAGTGAACCAAGAAGATCCACAGCACATTCACATTTTGAATACAGTGGTATGTTGTCCCAATAAGTACAGGGATTACAGGATAGTGGCTTGCCGCACGTGTCTGCGTTGGTACCACAGTGTGTGTGTTCGGATGAGTACCGAAGACTGGGAAAGGCAAACGGGACTTGATCAGGACGCTGATCAATAATGGTTATGTAGGTGTGAAAAATGTAGTGACTTGGTACAGGACAAGGAGACGCGTATGTATCTTTGGAAGCGTTAAAGATGATCCTTGAGATAATATAGCTGAACATAAACAAAAACAGCGACGTATTGCGGACGGAGTTGTCAAACAAAATGGACAGCAGCAGCGAAGCTATACGTCAGGAACTGTCAAGCAAGGTGACGGAATTATCAGACAAGATTGCAGAGATTAGACAACGTTGCGAAGAATCAGCGGAAAAAATTGAATTGTCGAATAGCAGGAGTGGAAGCACGACTGGAAAGAACCAGGAGAGAGTTGTTAGACAAGATGGAAGAAAAACAAGCAGAGATAGATGGATTGACAAAGAGGTTCAACCAGGTGGTGATAGATGTAAATGGATTCGAGCAGAAGTATGGAAAAGATATGATCGAAGTGCATTGCAAACTGGATGCAGTGACAGCAACCTGTGAAAAGAAAACAGCGAAGATTGAACATGAAACTAAACGTTCGATGGAGTCGTTGAAGCAGGAAATGCATCAGGATAGTTCTAAATTGATAAAGGAAGAGATTTAAGAAGGACGTGATATTGACACTTGTCATCGCGCGGTCCAGGACTTGGAGGCAGGATGTAGTAGGTATCAAGAGAAGTTGACTAGCAATGTACAAGACATTGGTTTGAATAAGGCAGAACATTTGTGACCTCCAGAAGGTGCGAGAGCAAGTGAAGCGGCACTACATATCGCTGACAAAAGTGCAGCGCAAAATGGCAACGGAAACGGAAGCCCGAGGGCAAGTCTGTGTGAAAAAGAAGGAGCGATACCGAATTGGAATCGGCATACCGCAACGCCGAAGCTCATTGGCATGTGAGGTGGCACCACGTGGAGATGGTCGGGTATCGACGGAGGAGATTCGTTCAGGAGATGTGACTGTCCTGAGTACGGCGGCCTGTAGTGGCAAGGAAAGGGAGCGGCCATAGAAGTCTCAGGTGGAACATGATGAATGGCAGTCGTTGGGACTTAAGTATAGTTCATCAGAGAACAGCGATTGTTCAAGTGGTTATGCTGATACCTGGAGAGAAAATCGGAGGTGGTCACCCGCTGAATGAAATGGAGTATAGGAGAGTTGTCAAGAGAGGAGACCATGAAGAAGAAGGCGAAATCACATACCCACAGAAGAGAGACGCATGGGTGATGCACAGCTTCCCCGAGGAACGTAGCGTGTTACATGAGGTTGAGGTTGCATCTTACGGACATCAAATCTTTCACCCGTTTCCCCTCAGAGAAGGGTGGACTTTCGGCTAGAACATTTATTACACAGTTCGAGAGGGAGTGCGCTCTCATGGGCATAAGACCGATGCAATACTTACAGGTGTTACCTTTTGTGCTGCAAGAACCTATTCTTTCGTGGTACTATTCAAACGTTGACAAATGTTATCGTTACTTTGAGTTCAAACGACTGTTCCTACGACATTATCACTCAGGAGATGTTGCATATTCTAGGTTGGCTAGGCTAAAAACGGTCCCATTCAGTCCTAAGTGTGACGACAGTGTGGAGCGACTCGTTACCACAAGATATTGTCAACTTCGTGATTTGGACCCCCTTTAGTAGTGAAACTCAAATCTGTAATGCGTTAATTCCTCCCTTGCCAGTGCAGTATCAACGAGAAGAATGGATCTGTCCGACATCCTAGAGGTAATACGGCGGTTGGAGCTAATACATGACACTTGGGAAGTTCGAGGGAGAACAGAAAAAACCCATACGGAAGATGGATGGAAGACGAAGGAACTCACACGAAAAAGGCGAGGGTGAGTATGGTGAA
>JAGDQP010073302.1:0-10404 GCA_022664845.1 Lepisma saccharinum | reverse complement strand
GAGAGGCATCATGATATTACCTTCCAAATGGCAACACGTTATCGAACGAAACGGCGCATATGTGACCTAAATCGGATCATTCTAACTATGGTAAGCCAAGCCTTCATTGTCATGCAAAAATAATGGATTACTTTTTACTACACCAGATATTTTTTCCCAACATTTTCAAGTTACTATCAATTTCTTTAAAATGAATCTAACGTATAATTTTACATTCGATATACACCTTAGCATTCATGCACTTCTGTCAGGTGGTTCCAAATGTAAAGCGAAGAGTAGTTTCTCAATACCGAAAGCCATATTAAGGCGGGGCCGTTCTCGCGCAGGCGCATTACTCCTTAAACAGTAAATATTACTCCTTAACCATAAATAAGACTGACAAGCTACTGATTTCCAATTCCCAATTTGGAGAATTGGTAGCGTGTCGGAAAGATAATACGGAGAACCCGGGATCGAATCCTGGCATGGTTTTCTTTGTATTTTTTTTTAAAGAAAACTAACTTTTCTCTGTTTTATACATATACACGCATTAGGAAATTTAATAAAATTAGTGACCAAGGGTACGTGGAGGTTAGGTAAGTCAGGTAAGGTGGTTTTTAATTGCACACTCGATTAAATCATGTATTCTCAAGCTTTCGAAAATAGGACTTTCTGTGTTGAGACGCTAGTGTAAAGAAGCGATTGGAATAAAAATTCGTACATGTCCTTGTACATAAAGTATAAAGGATGCTGTAGAGCATTTCAGGAAACAAGGCACTGCGTAGCTAGAAGTCCTAACAGTTGCATAACGAATGACCAAAGTCCAACTCAATAACATGGAAAATTATATTTTGTGGCTTTTTCAGTCTATGTGCTCAAATCAATAATACGAATAGTCCTAATATAATATCCAAACCTATCTAACGTGTCTGTGCCTATCGCAGTGAAGGCGTTAGAGCTATCTACGTATTACAAGTGGCTTACTTTAGTAATTAAGGTACAAAGCAAAAATAGATAACAGCTCGTATCCATATACGCTGTAATCAGTTTTACTGAATCCCAACTATTAGTTTATCAAAATATCTTTTCGAAGTGTGTCGAATACATCAATACGAAAATCTTACTTTCTCATAGTCGGGAGTGTGACGTCCCCTATATTCCGTATGATGTGGATAGTATTGGTCACATAACTATGTCAACCCAAAACTGGATTTGAATAACATCAATTTAGGTTCTTTTGAATTATATTGTTTTCCAAAATATTATTTATTTTTATGCTGAATGTTTTGTGGTATTTAAAACCTTGGTATATAAGAAGTTAACATATTTAAAGATTTTAAATTAAATATTTATTCTCAACCACATGATAATAGAATAACAAGTATGCGTATGCAAGGACACTTTACACCGCGCACTAATAAATTATAACGTTACCTGAAGAACTATTTTCAAGCAATGAAAGAATATATTACAGATATTTAAATACAATGAAATATAATAAGTAAATTGAATAATTATCTGTATATTTAGTTTAATATTAACAAAGATACATACCTAATTACCAAAGTTTGAGCCAAAGTTACCTGAAGGGTTTAAATAAAATTAAAATTAAAATATAAAATTACCAAAGCTACTAATTTGAAAAACAAATATATAATCGCTTTAAAAAGGATTAGGTACCAAATGTAAATAGCTTTTCAGTCTACCCGACTTTAACTTGTGTGAAAGAATCTGATTTTTTTTTTTTAAAAAATGCAAGTTGATGTAAATTTCTACTATCAAAGTTATTTTTTTAAACATCCAAAGAAAAATAAATTTTACAATTAAAAAATTCAAGCATATTCACTAATAAATAAGGAAAAAAACACGAGTTAAAAAACGTGGTGATATTTTGACAAACCAAATTAAATACCACTAAAATTTAACAATGGAATCTTTCTTTTGTTTGCAAGGTTAATTGTTGATTGTTGATTGATGATTATTTACTGTTAGATTTGCATTTAGATTGAGTCACGGTGATTGAGAGTTAATTGGTGAATTACTATTGGGAATTGTAGTGTTAATTGCTGACTATTACCTCCTTAGCACAACAGATTGTAACAGATAACATGATTATTTCAGAAGAAATAACTCAATTTTGTGGCGCGCATGAATTTTATTTCCTTTTTCTCCCTCAAATTTCTTGACAAAATTTACTTTCCTCGAAATCTGCTGGCATGGAAAGGTTCAGCTACATAATTTCTCTGAAGCCTAATTGACGTTTTCATTTCTTGTGATATCGAGGGTCAGTATTGACTAAAATTCTACGTTTATCGCTGACTGTATTATTTGTAGCAAGAAATGAGAACAGCGTAATATTATGGCACAATATAACCTACTTTTTCAGATAGTCGCTAAATTGACTCATGCATAACGAACTTTTTCCTGTCGCTGTGGTTTTAATTAGGACTTTCAATACAGCGCCACTTACGAACCATGGACATTCGTCGTCGGTTGTGAACTTATTCCCACGGACATGACGTTTCCTAGATGGGGAAAAGGTGAAAATCCGATGACGCTAAATCAGGGTAATACGCCGGATGTTTCGACATTTTTCCGTTCGACTCCTGTAAGAGAGAAACAGTGGCTTGAGCAATGTGCGGACTAGCATTGGTATGCAACCGACAAACTCAATTAGTTAGTCAGCCACGTCTTTGCGGTCATGCGTGGTACCATTTGATTAAAAGATAGACTTGTGGAAAGAAGAGCAAACTAGCTAACTGTCTATTTTCAGAACTTGTTATTAAATCATTACTTTATTGAAGAAATTACTGGGTAGAAAGCTTTGCTTTCTTTCAATGTTTTGTTCAATTTTAATTTATTTCTTTTCTTTCTGTCGATCATGAGAGTTTCTGAACACTGTTTTTTTTATTGCAAAACCATTATGGAATTTGCTATTAATTATTATAATCAGAATTCCCAATATTTAAAAGTATGATTTTTCTTCTTGTTCCAGTACTTTTCATTTTTGCCTATTTCTTTTTGAAAACGAAAGAAGAACAAAAACACAATTTCTTTCATGCTTTATATTAGTCAGTCTATTTGTGTCTCTCTCTCTCTCTCTCTCTCTCTCTCTGCCAGCTAAAGGTTTAACACTGAGGCAACTTTATACGCATTACTTACCAGGTGTATGCATAAGTAGTTTCCGGTTTACCTAAGAGATGGCGCCAGCGCAAAGTACGCAGCGTATTCATTTGACACATACGTCATTTTGTTCGTCTGACATTAAACTACAAACACACACAAGTTGAGTCCGCCAAACACTAGCGTCTTTGTTTTATCGTTCAGTGATCATGTCGAAGTTTGTGCCTGAAAAAGAACATTTGCGGCACGCATTGCTTTTCTTATTTAATCAAAAGAAAATGGCTGTTGAAAGTCATCGTGTGCTGGTAGAAACATATGATGAACACGCTCCACCGATTTGAACATGTGAGACATGGTTTCGACAATTTAAAAGTGGTGATTTCAATGTGAAAGACAGTGCGCGCTCTGGTAGACCACAAAATTGCGAAAACGAGCAAATGCAGCTGTTATTGGAGGATGACCCAACTCAAACTCAACAGCAATTGGCAAAAGCATTAAATGTGTCACAAGAAACAATCAGCAGACGTTTACGAGCGATGGGGCAGATCAATAAACTGGGTAAATGGGTCCCACACGATTTGAGTGAACGTCAAATGGAAAATCGCAAAGTCACTTGTGAAATGCTGCTTCAACGCCACGAAAGAAAATCCTTTTTGTATCGAATTGTGACGGGTGACGAAAAATGGATTAATTTTGAAAACCCGAAGCGGAAAATATCGTGGCTTTCACCTGGTGAAGCCGGTCCTTCAACACCAAGGCCAAATCGCTTCGGCAACAAGACCATGCTTTGTGTTTGGTGGGACCAGAGCGGTATTGTGTGTTATGAACTCTTGAAGCCCGGCCAAACCGTTAATGAACAACGCTATCGCCAACAAATGATTAATTTAAATCACGCATTGATCGAAAGACGACCGGAATGGGCCCGAAGACATGGCAAAGTGATTGTGTTACACGACAATGCGCAGTCTCACACAGCAAAACCAGTGAAAGATACCTTGAAATCGCTTGGATGGGGCATCCTTCCGCACCGGCCGTACTCCCCAGACCTGGCACCATATGACTATCACCTCTTTGCACCAATGGGACACGCGCTCGCAGAGCAGCACTTCACCAATTTCGAAGACGTTGGAAAATGGCTCGACGAATTGTTTGCCGCAAAAGACAAGCAGTTTTTCTGGCATGGTATGCATCAATTACCTGAAAGATGGATGAAATGTGTAGAAGACGATGACCAATATTTTGAATAAAACAAAATTAATTTCCCTTGAAAATTACGTGTTTTTCTTTACCACATAAACCGGCAAAAACTTATGCATACACCTGGTACACATTATTTTCAGTATGCAATATCACGGTACGAGTCAGAATTAAAAAAACAAAAAAAACTTGTTCACCCAATGAGGCTGTGTCTCAGTATCCCCATAAGCAGAGTATGTAAAAATAATATGTTAGATAGTTTCGAGATTCGCAGAGCTTGAAAACAATGTGATGATGCCTTGTCCCCACTACTCTTTAATGTTGCAATCAAATATGCGTTTCTAAAAATAAAAAAATAAAATGACAGAAGGTATTAACATGGCTTGAACCAACTTAACACTAATGTCTTAGTAGAAGCTTGCGATGAGATAAGTCTACAGGTGAATGCAGAGGAAACAAAATACATAATAACTAGCTAAAACACAGAGGATTACGAAAATAGATACATAATAATGAAGAATGAGATTATAAGAAAAAGTAAACAAATACTTGAGAGCACATGTATCAAACAAAAGCGAGGTCAGCGAAGAAGTAGAGAATCGTTTAGCATCGAACAAGTCGTGCAGATAAACATAAATTCCGTGCGTTTGAAAATAACGTTTTAAGAAATATATGCGTGACTAGATGGCATAAGGATGGAAGAGACTCCCTAACGAAGAACTCCACACACTGTATGTCACCCAATACTGTAAATGTAATGAAATCAGGATGACTAAAATCACCAGGCCATGTCGAATGAAATATAATCTCTATCCTGGTTGGGAAAGCGGAGAGAAAGAGGTCGTTAGGAAGACGATGACGTCGTTGGGAAGAGAATATTACATGGGGATCTTCTTGATGAAAACTGGCTTGATCTTACCAAGGATAGAACCTAATGATGAACGTTTGCTATTGCGGCGATCAACTAGAGGGTTCCGTAAACCATAGAGTTAGTTAGAGTTGCAAGCCTTCTTTAGACAAGTTTTACATCATCAACTAATGAGCGTATCAGTACTTTTATACAACCCGTAATTTACAATTAATTTCCAGTTTACTGATTTCGTTGAAACTTACAGAATATAGATGGATAGAAAATTAATCCCTATGATACATCAATAGACTAGACTGCAAGCCTTCCTTTGTATCTGAACACGTTTAAGTTTATCTCATGAAGTTATGTTACGAAGATGTTGTTCGGCTAAGGCTCTTGAAATTGAAGTATGTTGTGAACATGTATCTGTCGTATTTAAGAAACGTGCTGTGGTTGAGTTTCTTTTAACTTTTAACTTACAAAAGTAGTGGACAATAAAGTCAAATAGATTTCATCTTGTGCCGAAAACTACATCTTAAGGAAATTAAGAATGGTGAGTGTGGACTTGGTGTTTCCAGGTAGAAATAATAGGAGACCGCGAAATGGAGAGCTCAAAATTAGATGGTGAAAACTGAAAGAAGAAAAACTAAGAAAATTGTTCAGAGAGGAGGTTCTCGAAAGAATAAATCTGCAAGAGATAGGATGTGCAAAAATGGTGGTATGTGAACAGTAGGATCATGCCAACGGCAGCAGAGAAGACTTTGGGTAGAACTTCTGGAAAGAACCCCCCTGCAGGAAAAGAGACGTGGTGGTGGAATGAGGAAGTAGAAGAATATATTAAAGCGAAGTAGAAAGCTAAAATTAGATGGGATGCTTCAGACATAGAAGAGCATAAATGTAGCTTCAAAGCGGCTAATAAGGAGGCAAAGTGGCTAGAGCAAAAGCGCAAGCCTGGGATGAACTCTCGGATGAACTTGAAACGCTAGGTGGAGTGTAGAAGCTATACAGGTTACCAAAAAACAGAGACAAGGCAACAAAGGATATTACCCATATTAGTCAAATTAAGAATGGCCAAGGATTAGTGCTTACCGATGAAGACAGGATTAAAGAGAAATGGGCCAAATATTTCGAAACGCTCTCAAGTAAGAAATTTCTAGGAAGGTCCTTAGCGACGGACCAATGGCAAGAATAAGCTATGACGAAGTAGAGAAAGCATTACAGAAAATGAATATTGAGAAAGCTGTAGGTCATACCAGTAGAAGCGTGGAAGAGTTTGGGACCAGAAGGTATATTCTGTAGGATCTGATGCAAAAATCTATGAACAAGAAAAAATGCCGACTCAATAGAGCGATAGTGTTATTCTACCAATTTTTAAGGAGAAGGGATTGTGGAAACTATAGAGGAATACAACTAATGTCAAATACGATGAAGATTTGGGAGAAAATTATAGAAGGAAGATTACGAGGAGAAGCATCAATAGGAGAATACCAATTTGGATTTAAATCAGGATTAAGTACAACGGACGCAACTATGGAAAAGCTTCAGTAAAAGCAAAAAAGGACTGCATATGGTCTTTATTGATTTGGAGAAGGCCTACGATAGAGTACCACGTCAGGAAGTATGGAGATGCTTGAAGGAGAAATGAGTGCCAGAGAAATATGTAAGGATAATCCAAGATATGTATACAAGAGCTAGAAGTCAGGTAAGAAGTAGTGTGGGATTGACACGCTAAATCCCTGTTATGGTTGGATTACACCAGGGTTCAGCATTAAGCCCGTACCTCTTCAAAGTAGCCATAGACGTTATAACTCAGGATGTGAGAGATGGAGAAGCCCCCTGGTGTATGATGTTTGCCGATGATATTGTACTATGCAATACTAATAGGGCAGAACTTGAAAGGAAAGTAGAGAATTGGTGGAAGTCTCTGGAAGATAGAGGCCTAAAGATTAGTAAAAACAAAACGGAGTTTTTTGAGTTTACTAATGAGAAATGGAGAAGTGATGTTGCAAAAGGAACGATTGAATAAAGTGAAAAGTTCTAAATATTTAGGTTGAAATGTTACTGGGAGTGGCTATTTGTTCTTGGAAATAACACACTAAATGCAGGAAGGATGGTGAAATCGGAAGAAATTGTGTGGCTTTCTCTGCGACTGCAGAATCACTGTGAAGAATAAAAGGGATGATTTACAAAACAATGATTAGACTAGCAATGATGTACGGAGCAGGCACATGGTCAATAAAGAAAGCACACGAAGAGAAATGAGATGTTACCGAAATAAGAATGCTACGCTGGATGTGTGGGATAACAAGAAGAGACAAAGTGAGAAATGGTGAGAATAAGAGGTACAACTAAAGTTGTACAGATATCTAAGAAGATACAAGAAAGAAGACTGCAGTGGTATGGACATGTAATGAGGAGAACAAATGACTATGTAGTCAGAAGAGTGATGGCAATGGAAGTGGATGGCAAGAGAGGTAGAGAGAGGCCAAGGAGAAAATGGAAGGATAAGGTTAAGAAGGATCTCGGGGAGAAAGGTTTGTCAGGGAAAGAAGTTCAGGACAGGGTTTTATGGAGAAGACTTATCAGAAACGTCGACCCCACGTAGGTGAGGAAAGACGAAGAGAAAGAAGAAGAAGCTATGTTTAAGTTTCTCACTGCTATCTCCCTAATTGGTGCATTCGCGACAATGCTGCATTTA
Source organism: Lepisma saccharinum (assembly GCA_022664845.1). Classification (NCBI taxonomy): domain Eukaryota; kingdom Metazoa; phylum Arthropoda; class Insecta; order Zygentoma; family Lepismatidae; genus Lepisma; species Lepisma saccharinum. Next base: position 2,557 of record JAGDQP010073302.1, on the reverse strand, counting down.
AACGAAGGAAAATTGGGAAGTGATACAAGAAAGTGACCGAAGACACAATTTGTGAGTATTCCTTGGTGAGAACTTGTCTATTTTATGGGACAAATATGGACCAAAGTGTAGAGACTACATTGAAAACTTAATATAGTATGTACAAGTGTAAGTGTACAGGAATTATTATTTTTACTCATTAAGTTCCTTAATTTACTCATTAACTACCTTAAGTTCCCTATAAGCTAAAGATACAAAGGAATAATATCTCATTAAGCTCCTATAATAATGATTTCCATGCTTTACATCGTTTCTAGTTAAAAAAGAGAGGATAGAGAATTTCCTGCAACGTAATCACTTTCTCTTCCTTATGTTAATTTATTTCAAGTTGCTGCTGTTAGACGCAAACTCCAAGGCTTATTGGTGAATACAACGAAAGAGGTTTAGTTGGTCAACATCTGGTTGAATTAAGCAAACTGCTTTCCCTTAACTAAAGAGCTTGCTGCACGTGATGTGGTGAATACTTAATTAATTGGAAAAGTAGTTTCCTCAGCAGAATGGCTTTGAGACTTCGTGAAGTAAACTGCAAACTTCTCAAGCACTCCTGGGTTAGTCGGTTCGTCCGTCGGTAGAAGAAGATATGAGTGGTTAATCTAAAAACGTCTCCGCTCTTTGCGACTTGAAAAGAAGGTACCAACTTACTCATACAACAGGGAATAGAAAAGTGAAGAAATGTATTTCTTTTACCGTACACCGTTACCCTTGAAGACCAACAGAATGTCCTTACGTAAACATTATACGTAAAAACAAACAATGTCACCGTAAATTGATTTTGTTCAAGAGCGTAATTAACTCGTCCCGTGTATTCAGGCTTACTACATGCTCTTAGACAACTTCATACCTTTTATAATTGTGTACAATTATCCTTGTAAAATAGAACGCGAAGAAATTCTTAGTTCCTTTTCTTCTTAACAAAATATATTTCCTTGATCATATTTTCACTCATAAAGCAATTTATAATTTATAATTCTTGCTTACCTATACAGAGAACTAGCGGAATTACATGAGGCTATGTTGCTGCAAAACATTTTAAGTCACCTGGCTACGTTTTGTGATTAATGGTACTGAGAAAGAGAATTTTCAAAAATGCCCTTTACTTATTTTTTGAAACGAAAATCAAGTGACTTCCTACTATTTGCAGTGTACGCTACAGTAATTGACACACTCACTTTAAAAGCACGAGTCTGATTTTCGGGGTAGTGTATGAGTATAGTACACTTGTTTTCTTTGGTTATGTTATTAATACTTCAAATCAATCAATGTATCTATTAAGCTTTATGTAAACAAATGAAGAAAATGCGACGCTAGTTCAATTAGAACCCTGGCACAAAGATATTTATCATAAACTACAGGGAGGGGAAAAGGACTGGAAGCACCCCGAAAAGAGAAAAACGGATGGAGGGAGTAAGATCAAATGTTACATACCGGTAATGTGGGCAACGCTCTACCTGATGGAGGATCGGTGTTATGATGCTGAATGTCACCATGTTCGATTTTGGTCGAGAAAGGGAAGGGAGTTATGTGATATATCGTTTCAAGTTTTTTCTTTTCTAGAACTTTGAAATGTGGATTCATTTTTTATCTGCATTTATTTTGTTAAACCTGGAAAACCTAGAATAGTCAGGGAATCCAGCTTAGCACTAAAAAGTCCTTGAAAACTCTGGGAATTTGATAGCTTATTGTTTGATGTTCTTTTAGCTACAGCAGGCATTTAATGTTAGATCGTTTTTGAAATTACTTGGAGGCTAATGTGCCAACCATGAAGCAATTTAAGAAAAGAATCCAGTGAAATATTTTGATGTATCTTTCTTTTCATGGAACTATGATCTTTATTTTCCAATGAAATTATGATATAAATACAAAATGTGGTATACTGGAAATTTCTGAGTAGTGACCTGGAAAAGTCAGGGAATTTGATCTTGGCAAATGAGTGGGAACCCTGTGTATGGATTCAATCTGTGTGATCACTACTTAAGAGTTCACGTCGAAGGGACAGTGGATCCAAACCGTGGCGAGAAGAAAACCATTTGAAATGTTTCCAGGGTCACTATGCTATCCCATTTAGGTTCTTGTCGGAGTAGTACTTAACTTACAATTCTCATCGCAGGTCTACGGACCGCAACGTGATGAAACCATCACATAGCCCGAGCAGCAGACCATCGCTGCTCGTATACGGCGTAGGGAATTGGCGACCCCATCGTCCAGCTGGCTTTTGCTGGCTGCAATCAGCCCTCGCAGCTAAACATCTACGCTGCCTGAAAGGAGGACCAGCTGAGAGGATTTCATTTACATTCACCCCATTTTTCATCCATTGATGACTCATTATTTCATCTCCTCTTGTGCTGTGAGTGTCGCCTCCGCGCAATGACCAAGGATGTGACAGGATGTATTTGCATTGACGATGGCCCCTGGGCCCAGGGGAAAGGGGGCGGAACCATTGGATAGCGCCTAGTTCTTAGCAGCAGATTCTTGGATGGTCTAGCTCGTTGAGACTGGGAAGTGCGCCATTGGGGAGCTC
>JAGDQP010073299.1:0-10404 GCA_022664845.1 Lepisma saccharinum | reverse complement strand
AAGAAACATCCAGGTCAGGGCTTCGAGCTCAGAAGAAATATGAGGAAATTTTATTTCCTCAGCACCAACTAACTGCTATCGTTTAACATATCTTAAGCGTTAACAACAAAATGCAATAAAAACAAAAGTTATATTTCAGGAATATATATCAGGCTCATGTTACCATAGAAATCTGAATAATAAACTATAAATAAATAAATAATTAGTTTGAATTTACTATTTGCATGACTAATAATTATCCTTTCATCTGAGTAAATTAATTATGGTTAAAGCATGATGACACATAAGTTCTTAGGATGACATATAGATGTCGCCACTATTCACAAATCCATATGAAGTACAGGAAGTACTAACCTTCAAATGACACGTGTCAAAATTTCATAACAATCTGACGTTTAGTTCACAAGTTACAGTGATGTTACTGACGCTACTTGTGTTAAGTTTCAAAGGAATGGAGAAAATCTGAATTTCGTGTTTGATAAAGCATTGTATTTTAATGGGGAAAAATATCGTTAAAGCAAAGCAATGACTTGAGAAGTGTTATGCGGACTCTGCCCCATCGAGACAAATGGTAGAGAAGTGGTTTGCTGAGTTTAAACGCGGCCGTACAAACACCGATGATGCTGAACGCTCTGGTCGCCCACATTCGGCATTTGTTCCAGAAAATATAAAAAAAAAGTCCACAAAATAGTTTTGACCGATCGTAAATTGAAGTTGCGTGAGATAGCTGACACCTTAAAGATATCAGAAGGCAATGTGATCACCATTTTTCATGAGTATTTGTCCATGAGAAAGCTTTGTTCAAAGTGGTACCGCGTTTGCTCACAGTGGACCAAAAACAACAACGCGTCGACGATTCAGAGCGCTGTTTGGAGCTGTATTTTTTCATGTGGTATGTGAGAATGGATGAAACATGAATCCATCACTACACTCCAGAGTCAAATCGGCAGTCAGCTGAGTGGACAGCAACCGGCGAAAGCCACCCAGAGCGACCAAAAACGCAAAATGTCAGCTGGTAAGGTTTTGGCCTCCGTATTTTGGGATGCGCACGGTATTTTATTCATTGATTACCCTGAGAAAGGAAGAACCATCAATAGCGAATATTATTTGGCGTCATTGGTGTGTTTCAACGCGGAAATTGCCGAAAAAAACGACCCCAAGTGAAGAAGAAAGATGTGCTCGTTCACCAAGACAATGCACCATGTCACAAGTCGATTGCAGCAATAGCAAAATTGCACTTTGAATTTCTTCCCCATCCACCGTACTCTCCGGATCTGGCTTCCAGCGACTACTACCTGTTTGCAGACCTAAAAGCAATGCTCCAGGAAAAGAGATTTGGCTCCAAATAATGAAGTGATTGCCGAAACTCAAGCTTATTTTGAGGCCAAAGATAAATCGTTCTACAAAAAAGGATCGAAATGTTACAAAAGCGTTGGCACGTATGTATCAGTCTTGAAGGAGACTATGTTGATGAATAAAGTCGAGTTTTCTTAGTCACCCTACGAACTTATTGAGTGATGTGTTAGTTCTGGAAGTGAGAAACAAAAATAATTAGTGATGGGGGAAAGTGCAAGTACATATTTTGGGTCTAAATAGTTAGAAATATAAGCCACCCTTTCAAAGTATTCTATTGCAGGAAAAGTGACATCACAAAATTTAGAAGTAGATAATAAACATACTCACAACTTAGAACAATAGTTTCACCAGACCTACAAGAAGTTATAATTCGTGCTTTAGCAGTACTAACTTTAAAATTGGAGTCTTCACTCACAGAGTAAAACTTTTACTTAATTGCCCTGTTCAGGAAACATTTATCAAAACCGGACATTAGGCGCTCGGTTTGAACTTGTAACTGGGCACTGGACAATTACCCTAAAAACCGGACGGTTGGCAACCCTAATTATAGGCAAAGACACTGATCTGCTGGAATGGTACTATATTTTCATCTGCCCAGAACCAAAGAAAACTTCAAATACAGAGATTGTTAATGATAACAAGATAATTATATTAGAACTTGGAGGAAAGTTTGTTTTCACGGTTTTTTTTGCGCATGCAATATTAGGATGATACTGCACCCAAACAGTACAGATTTTGAAAAAGTGACTTCATGAAAATGTTGAAGAAAATTGACATGTTCAAGAAATATGCTTCTGTTTTCCAGATATCAGGGAACTCGAAAGAACGAATTGAGATCGTCGCTGGTCAAGAAGCAACATTCGAAGCTGGTCTTCCTTTGCAACGGAAATTCAGGAACGTCGAATCTCTACCTTAAAGGTGACAAAGTCAACAGTTAAGGTGAAACCAGAAATACTACCCCTGTCAGTAGATGCATACAATTTTTGGTCAACAGATGTATCACCAGGTTCACCGGTGGATTGGTACTGAATTGGATCCACGTAGCTGGTGATAGCTATTGCGTCGTGAAAGTCTGACACCAGTGAAAATAAGCCAAATACTAGCGCCAAATGTTGTTGCATCATAACACAGCGTGTTACTCGCCAATGTGTATACAAAAGACAGGGAATGATGGGAATGATATGTTCTTGCACAGACAGTAGATGTATCAACCATTATAATTCTATGGACATTGACATGGATGATGAGTGATACGATAGAGTAAAAATATATTTGTGTATATTCCAGTTTTTCTTAGATATAGTTACAATTTTAAAAGTAATTAAAGCATATAAAAGTATATTCATTATGATATTTTTAAAATGTTGAAAAATATATTCATCAAAATCTCTACTTGTTTCTTTGCCATTCATAGTTCCTTATGGTTGAAGCGAGGCATTTTGAACCTATGTAATAATATGTAAATTGAAAGTGTATATCTTTGTGTATTACGTATGTAAATTCTTTTCTTCATCCCCCCCCCCTCTATAGGGTCGACCTACCCCATCTTTTATCTATTCTTTCTTATCATACTCTTTATTACTAGGTTAAGAATTAATAGTTGATATTTTATAAATTAATTTGTATGTTTGATTATGTGCAGAAAACTGGAGAGATAATTTATACAATTTACACATCACAGCTATGATGAAACGAAAGGTACTATGTTGAATTAAGGGGAAGAACGAAGTATTTTCCGAAATAATTAATACATTTGTAATTTTCTTGTAAGTTAGTTCAGCCAGCTTCAGTGAGTTTCGAGAGCTGGAAATACATATGGAAGGGTCATAGCGTATTTTCGGAAGTGTGAAGGTGGAAAATTCCACTCAAGTAACTGTAAATCCCTTGTTTTGCTGTGTCTCTTTGTACTTTCAGAAGCCAGATGAGCCCAGCCTGAAAAGTGTATCAGGAAGGAAGAGTCGACCGCAAAAAAGGGTAAGAGGCGTTTTGGACAAGTTAACCCCCCGCACACACACACCCCGCGGACCCGGAATGCATCCAGTAATATATTGAAGCAATGTTTGGGATAGAACACAGTATGTTCTCAGTTTTGGTAGGAGCAGCATCTCCGACAAAGCCTTTGTCGTCACTAAGTGACTGAGTTGAATTTTAAACTTAGAATTTGAAATGATAGTCTTATAAGATAGATAGGGTCCGGTTGGCGGTTATAAGGGCGAGAAGACTTCAGTGCAGCTAATATGTAAGTACTCTGTTTCTGTTTTGTATGCGACTAACTGGATGCGATTTCGATTTTTGTAACACTTCTGCGATCTGAATTTATGTTTGAATTTTTTAGGACATTTTTTGTACGAACACCCTATCAAAAACTGATCCATGTACACCGATGAAAGAAGGAAGGATGACCAGTCGATTCCTGTGTGAGTTCCAATAAATTACGCTGGGGATACTTCATGAATTAAATCGTGACGTTTCCAAGGCTGATTAATTCGAATCTCACTGGCGTCAAGATAATGACGAGCGGCAGGAATCGACCCCGAATCGCTTAACGATTCCCCGAATGCAGATGTGTGCGTAAGTGGTAAAATGACTATTCATGAAAGTTGGTTTATTTGTCTTCGAGGGGTACGTTCACGTCTCATTAGTTAGTTACGTCCTGGTTGTAGGTTCAAATCCCGTTTTTAAGCAAGTTGTTTATTTTGTAACTCGTGGATTTACATTTGAATATCATTAGTCGAATTGACGTCGATTTTTGTCCGATACGAAACGCCTCTTACCTCAACCCACCACGATCTTCAATTCAGAATCAAACTTGTAAATATTATATAATATATATTCTTGTGCTAATCTAAATTCTTTGTGTATGATCTATTATTTACGAAAAGCGCTTTCCTTGTTCAAGCATATTATTAGTCTATTCACAATTCTAGTCCCGTGGTGGACTGTAGGTTAAAAAGCCGCTCTGCCAATAAACCTTGCTTCGACTGATCTATCCGGCACCAGATCAATAAAGTTATTCCTTTTCTCAAATAAGAAAAAATAGAGGGTACCATGGTCAAGCTAAAGATAGTTCTTGGTATAGTCTGTGATTCCCATTTATAATATATATTACGGTAAACATATTTCATATTAAGTTTATTTACAGGTTAGCTATTCAAGAGAAACTTCATTTTGTTTTTAAAGTACGAAATATTATCAATGAATGAAAAATGATACGAACAATTTAAAAGTAATCAAGTTTAAGTGAGTTTCATATGATTAATTATTAAATATGTAAGCAATACTTGGCGATATTTCCAGTACATATTGCAAAATACCGTCCTAGAAAACACTTATTGTCTCATCGAAAACATTTTTGCGTGATAATTGATACCAAGACTAAAGATTCAAGAAAAATATTTGCCAAAACAGGCATTCATGTTACATACGATATGGGAGCGAGTGGCCGCCATGTTGAAAAATCGCCGCCATACTGGGCATATGCACACACGGAGAATGGTAGATTTTCCCCATTGTTTTTTTAAAGATATTTGTTTTTGTAAGGAACCAATAACATAAATTATTTTGTCCTAATTTTAATAGGCTAATGGAACTTCTATATAGTCGTATAATTTAAACCGAATGGCGTGAGTAATGGTTGATATTTCGTGATTTCTTCGTATAAATTTAACCATTATATAAAAACAATAAAAATACTATAGAACAATGCCTTGGGGATAACAAACAGCAAATTGCAATGAAATGGGTTACAAGAACAATAGCAATAAAAAAAAATTGAGTCCATTCTGCAACACATTAGCAGCTTTTAATTCCTTGGAATCCTGAGTTCTCATGCCAAGTAAATGGCTTCTCTTAATCGTGGGAATATAGATCGTTATTAACAGCTGTTGGACGAGGCAAGCAACTTTAATGTTAAGAGTCATTTCAGGTGAGATTTAGAAACCACTCCTTCCCCCTCCCCCACAGAAGAAATGGAGAGATAAAGTGAAAAGGTATAACAGGGGTACAAGGTGGGACCAGGTAAGTACATCATCAAGCAGCTCTTGCTGTTAAAGCCATCATCGTAAATTTTCTTTCTTTTATAAAAGAAATATTTCCCCTCGAATGTTTCATTTAATAATGTATGTATTTTAATTATTGTATGTGTTTCTGTCTCAATACATATTTTTTGTATGCTGAGCAGGGATTCTGAAAGGATTTTCAGTTTGCTGGGGGCGTAAAGCCAAAGGTAGTTAGTTGGGCGTGAGTAGAGTTTTGCTAGAATTCTATCGATTTTAATAGTATTAATTTTAAATTTTGGAGCGTGTTCGACACATTAGGGGGATGACATCCCCCATTGGCGAGGAATCTGGCAGAATCTCTGATGCTGGGCTTCCAAATCATTCTAATGTGCAGATGTTGGATCTAGGGAGATAGTAATAGAAAATAGAGTTGGATAGATTTGTTTCTCTTTGAGTAGATCATAAAAGAATTTTTTTTGAGTAAATCATTTTCCTTCCTTCTTTCTTTCTTTCTTTTTCTCTCTCTTTTTTTCCGTTTTCTACTTTTTTCATCACCTCATTAATGCTTATAACGGGGAAACTGTTGTAGCTCAAAATTGAATTAGTTGCTCTAAGAAAAGGCGCAATTGTGCTAATTGCTATTGACCGTTTATTGATTCAGGTTCTAAGAATTTTGACTTTCCATTTTCTCTGGAAATCTCTACTTTAAATATTTAACATTTCATATTTAACAAAGAAAGAAACAATGTGTACCTTTTTTTATCATCCATACATTAATAAAAATAATTTTTCAACCTGTTCATGTTAATATTTATGTTCAGTATACAAGTTGCTCAATATTGTGTAGGAACTCTATTTCTTAAATTATGCGTTTATTTTATTATTATTTTTCATCTTATGCGTTTACATCGTTCTTAGTCTCGAGGGATCTTCAAAAAGTTTCCGGACTTCTATATTTTTCAATGGAAATTGAAACAATGTTGTAAGAGTAGGTAGTCGCCAAGCTCTGATGAATTTATGCTGCTGGTAGGCGTTCTGATTTTTGCTTCTAACCTGTACAACAAGTTTCAAGTTTCACTGTCATGTTCACCACCAAGTAACAACTCTTACAAGAACTTTAATGTAAACAGATTTGTCTTACCGCCTAGTCAACTGGTAGTTCATAATGACATCCTACTTCTATTTCTCCCGCTCATTAAATTTCCCTTGGAAATATGGAAGTATGGACGGCCTGAGCCTTATATGCCTAAAGGACTTAAATAAAAATTCAAATTCAAATAAAAGTATCAAAAATTTGTTTGAAAGTGATGGAAGTCAATTTTTTTTAACAATTCTAAATTAAGTAGTGAAATGCAGACTACACTCTCACATCTATGCTTAAATGTGTGTACAAATGAGCAATACAAAATGTGTTATAAGAAACCAACTTTTGCTTTAAAGACTTTCATTTCTTGTATTGAACGTTTTAAGGAGATGTTATTCTTCAGCCTCTTTCATCGTTACTGGGGGGTAAGTAATAGATTGATGTGCCAAAACCTGACTCTACCTGTCCTCAGTAGACCTAGAATGCTCTTTGTGTCGGGTAGCTCGCTATTTAAAAAGCACGGTTGGTTTTAAACACATCTCGTATGAAAATCTATGTAGTTTCTTACAAGTAATCTAATGAAACGCTTTGTTTCTCGGAATGAACAAATAGACTAAAGCCACTTTGTCTTTAACCTTCTATGTATGGATGATCTATGTCGGATCATCTAAGATCAAAATTCTCCTTTTTACTGATGCAAGAGGTCAATTATTTCGAGAAATCAGATCATTACATGATGTTACTGAGTTCCAAAATTCCATCTCTGACCTCTTGAATTGGTGTAATGCGTGGAACTTAAAAATAAGTTCCTCAAAATCTTTTCTTACTATTTCTCTAACAGAAATCAAATCCCATCTGCCTATTTTCTTGAAGACAATCCTATCGCTGAAGTCTCTTCTCAAAAGGACCTTGGAGTGGTACCTTACCACATGGCGTTACAGCTCCTTGTGAGCTTTGGCATCGTAAGCGATTTGCCTCCATGCTCTCCTGTCTTGAGCGATCTCCCACAGCCACGTCATCTATCCATCTAGTTATTGGCCTCCCTTTTCTCCTTGTTGAGTATATCATTTCTTGCATCACTCTTCTCGCCATAATAACCTGCTTCATTGTACAACACTTAAATTAAGTATACTGCAGCGTTCCTTATTCCATAGACTAGTAATTATATACAATAATCTTGAATCAAATATTGATATTTTCGGATATGAAAACACTTTCCATAGAACGCTAAATACCGATATCTGAGTTATTCTTCTTGCCTATTATAATCGTCATGTTATTGATATTACTTGCTGTGTTGTGTCGTTTTAAAATTAATTTCATGTTATTTAGTTTCTCTGTAAAATAGCATCTCCAGCTTTATCTGAAGCTTAATAAATAAATAAAGAAAGAAAGAAAGAATCCTTCAATATTGAATTAAACTTACCTACTTTCTGGTCAATTTCATCTACTTTCTGACTCCTTTGAATTCTAAGAAACGGAATACGAATATTCGCTCCTTTCATCACTTTAAAGAAAATAGATGGGGATTTCCTCGTTACGGAGCTCATGTTAATTCTTTACGTTTTCAACAGATAATTTATCATTAAATCACTTGTGGAGTTTTACAATATTTAATGCCTCTGTACTTCAAAGTCAATTGACTGTTCTACCCATTCAAAATAATCTCATCTTTCATTGTTTAGAAACTTTTGATAACAGTATTTGAGCGTCAACATTTATATTCAAGGTACTCTTTCTATTGTTATATCTATTGTTATAGCTTGTTAATTATATTCATTCTATCTACAATATGAAGTTAAATATATTATTCTTTTCGAGTCCTTAACAATGGTAGAATAACTCTTCTACTGAGTAAAATGAATTGTCGCAAAGAAAGTTTCAGTTGATTAGAAAAAGAAAATAAACGTCCTTCCTTACTGCTTTTGCTGTGCCTTTCATGTCTCTTCTTGTACACCCTCAGACATAAATAATACCCAGAATATGAAAAGAAGACGTTTTACTTGCTCGAAAATGGGATCGGCACCTAAGATGGCTCAGCAGACGGATCAAGAAAATAGGAAAACATACTCCGACGTTGTAGAATTGTTTAAAGTACTACAAGAGGACGCATCACATCAAGATGCACTGCATATACGGGTAGCATTGCATATGGAGAGCAAACAATGAAAAGTGAAATACGTTGAGCTGAATAGAAGAAGAATAGCAGGATGAATAGTTATCAAATACGTAAAGAAATTGACAGGATACTTCGATACCTTGGATGCATTACTAATGGCAGGCTACTCTCTATACATAACTAATGATGTGAAACACCCAGTCATTTATTTTTAGTGGGAAATTCCCAAAATCGGTTTCTATTAGGTTGTTTATAGTTTTTCTTGTGAATATCCTGGCTTCTTTCCTTCTTCATGTATATAAAATGATACTAAGTGCCATCAGTACATCATCAGTAAAATTGTAGAAGGGTTGCGTTAGGCTACTAAATTTTCAATATCTTTACCTAAAAACGCAACACAGTTTGTTAATGATTGTTATGTAAAATCAAGATAATTCACATTGTAAATTATTACAAAATGAATCTAAATTCCAAATTATGAAACATTCATAACATTTTTTTAGTTTTGAACCACAACGAAAGATATACCGTATTCTAAAATAAAAGGTTAACTACCGTTAGAAGTTGATAACACAAAATTCCGCAAAATGTGCACACTTCGAAAATTGTGCAATCCTTTGTAATCAAATAAAGAAATGTCTATAAACAGGAGTAAGAATTTCAGGTACTTCTGTTTTCCCCCCAAAGTAAAATTATTTTTGAATTGAATTTTATTTATGGCATTTAGGCATCTAAGGCTCAGCCGTAGGGAAGGAAGGATTCGGGAAGGTGTCGTCCAGATTATATGTTAAAGGTGCCATCCCTACATTTGCCTGCTGTGACCGAAGGAAAACCCTGGAAAAAGCTAAGTCAGGATGGTCGGCCTCTGGGATCGAACCCACGGCCTCCCGAATGCTACGCCAACGCTGAGATATGGCGACTCGGTCCCAAAGTAAAATGGTATCAGGAGAATTGTTCACAATTCTTCTAAGTTTCACAAAATTTAAAACTTCAAGCGTTTCACAATCCGTTAATGGATCTTGAAGAATCTGTGTAATGTTACTGGGTCTGTGACGCACTAACACTGTCTCAAAACTGAGGTTTTCATTTACAAAATTGGAATTCTTATAATGGGAATAGTCCGAGCAATATTGAATTTCAAAACTGTAATGTGTAAATGTGTCCTTTTTCACCTGATGTAACATTTAAGTGTGGATACAGGTTTCATTAGCAGTATATTCATGAAGATCCAATTCCTGGGTGGGATAATTTGATGTTGGAAAATATCCGGGAAAATTCCCTTATTTTTCCGACCCACATCACTACATGTAATGACTGACTGACATGGTTCTTTTCGGATCTGCCTAACAGTTGATACAGCGTAATGGGTTCAAGATAATCATATCATGATTTCTAAACTCCTGGGTGTATTCACCAAGAAGAGCAACAGCCGTTGCGATGCCTATCTTTTACATGTCAGGGGTTTCAATGGTGGAATTTTACGAGCGATGAAACGATAAGGTATTACCTGCGAGAAACTTAAGTGACTAACACAAGCAATGAAACGATAAAATCCCGTATGGGAGACTTGTGTAGAACTCTTTCGGGTCCTACGATATGGTACTTTGGAATAGTTACGTGACCCACTGAACTGTACCGAAGTAAACCTTTTATCTCCCACAGCTAAGCGTAATTGTATCATCTGAGGTCAACAACACCCACACTTAATTGTAATCATATTACTTGGAATTAACCGTAAACCTATTAGCCTCAATTAACCGTCATGAGAGGTGAACCGGGACTGTATTATTCGCAGTTGATATTCATCATAATATCTGCGAGTGACTGTAATCCTTAGCCGGAATTAA
>JAGDQP010073298.1:0-10404 GCA_022664845.1 Lepisma saccharinum | reverse complement strand
GTATCTCTAAAAATAATACGTTCATTTAAAATCATTTGAACAATTTTCTGGCCGTTCATGATACATTGCATATTTTTTCCATGAACTTGGTCTTCAATCAAGTTTCTTGCAGCCAGTATCATGTCAAAACCAGATCCGTTGTGTGAAAGACACACTACCTTTTGAAATTTAGGCCTGGCAATTAATACATGCTTTATAAATTCTCCCATTGTCCTAAAGATAAGGTCTCTACTATTGCTATTGTTTGAATCGCCACAATTATCACACGGAACTTCTGCATTCGTTTCATTCCAGCATTGGTTGCACCGATGCGAACAACAAACCAAGTTCACTTCATGTTCCCTTTCCCCCTTTTCGTTAGCGTCTAATAGCTGAGTTTCACAGTCAAATATAATTGCAAGATATCTGTCATACTGTTGTTGCTTTAATGCTTGTACATAGCAGTCATGGCCGGGTAAAGCGAATTTTTCACATAAAGAGAGGTACATTTCTCCACAAACGTGCTTTTGTTTTTGACGACGACGACGCATATCTGAAAGTCTGTGACAAGTTCCACATTCTTGTACATCCTGGCATATGGATCTATTACATTTTTTGATGTAACTTTATGATTAACCAAACAATTTAACGATGGAAATATTCTATCGCAACCATCGTATGGAAATCAGCCTTTTTCTTCTTGTGTAATTCCATGGTAGTCTTCACAATACGAACATTTATATTCGCATTTATGGAACATTGGCTTGACGTTGTACCCCTGTAAACAATATGTGCAATATTTTTCTACTAATAGGTATTTTCTAATAGATGGAATTACACTGTAGTGGTGATTTCGAAAATCATTGAACAACTGAGTTGGAGCAGGTGGACCACTGTATACTTTAATAATTTCTCTTGTTTCGGGTTTTTTCTCGTAAACTACAATTTGGTAATGTGGAAGTAATTGTTGTTGGAACATATGTACTTCTCTATTCGTACATCCATTAATTTTTTCAATGTCAACGCCCGCTTTAAGACATAGTTCTTTCGCTCTATCAATCCACATGTTTAGTTTTCGTTTTGTTTCTTGAAGGTTTTGTGCCAGCGAACTATTACCATCTGCTCTTGCCTGGGCCAAAATCAAACTTTGTGGAAGACAATAAATATCATTTGGAGGTTTTATTGTACCGGTCAAAAGAAACAACCCCTTATCCACTAAATTATTTGCACGCTTATTAAGTAGTCCCTGGCCAAATCGAGGATCAATCCAATGGACTTTAATTTTTAATTCTCCCATCAAAAAACTCTCGTTGGAATTGAGAACATTTTCTAATGTTTGTAAAATAAGTTCGGGAGTCAGTTCATCTCTTAAACGCCAAGAAACATATACAGGGTTATTGGTGGTGGAGTTACTGCTGTCGACAGTTAAACCGGCATATGCATATTCTGGAATTCCTAATAGAATATGTCTTGTGGCAAATTCAAATAATTTATTCACGTATTGCTCTGGGTCCACAACTGATACTTGATCACTGTTTTCCAAAGTTATTTCTCTTCCAAAAAGGCCGAAATGTGGAAATTTTCTTTGACTGCTAGATACAATGTTAGTCTTGTGGCGGTTCATTTCCACTACCACATATATTTTCTGCAGGTTTCCACGGTTTCCAAGCAGAAGGTGCAGCGCCATTCTTTTTACTTAATTTTTTGAGTGCCTCTTGTTCTATATTATTTGGTGTAACATTACCAAACAATCTGTGAACTACAGGGGGAACATTACTTGATGAGCCTGCTTCAACAAGAATATTACGCTGTTGATCGTAGGCTTTAGCTGTAGGTGATTGTGTTCTGTTAAAGGTCCTCTTTCTATTCCTCTTTGAATTTGTTGGCATACACAACTCCTCTGCTGAAGGCGGAGTACAGACATTTACGTTATCAAAATCTTCACATCTATTTTCTTCATTGGGACCTATTTGCCTAATTGTACGATTGAATACATCATATTCGAAAATTAGAGACATCAACTCAGAGATTGAATCCCTTGGTGCAATACCATTATTGTTATTTTGGATGCAAGCTAAAACAGGCACCATAGGTGGTGGTAGCGTAGCATTCAGTGATGGACTGACGCCACCAAGTAAATCACGCAATGGCTCGTTTTCATTTTCTTCAATTTCCATTGCAGGAGTCATAGAACTAGTACTTTCTTCTTCTTGCATTGGAGGACTTGGGGGGGTAATAGCAGGAACATAAAATATTTCAACAATCCCATTTTCATCAAGTTTCCTAATTGGTGGTAGCGGCAAAATATTACCATCAAACTCGTATGCAGGAGTTACCATTTCACGATTACAAATATTCATATTGACCTGTCCCCCCTCATGCTGAAACTGACAATCATTTAGCGGTGGGATTACAGTTTGTACTTCACTTCCCAATTGTGCTTGATACTGCATAATGTTGCCATTATGAAAATTTATATCCGTATTCAAAGCAAATGGTAAGGGAAGCATGCTTTCTAATTCCACCATTAAATGATACGCATACTGAAAACCGAATAATTTAGAAAGAGGAGCAGACTCTAATCTATCCAAATCAATTGGGCGTTGATACCATAATAGGTGAAATCGATCTTGCAATACTTGAATTAAGCCTTCAAATTTCCACGGAGCTGTATTATACAATGACAAAACATCCCCTATAGACTGACAGAGGGCTATGCATTCCTCGACTCTGTTCCAAAATAAATTACATAGGTACAAAGTAAATTCACTACTTACAAAATCTGTTGTAGGCCGTAAACCGCAACTATACCCATAGCAGATGTCGCGCCAAAGGGCCACCATGGCGTTTCCGTCAAGTGTTGGTGCATTTGAAAAGTAGGCAAAAATGTTGTCTAATGCATTCATGATGATCTTTCTGAAATAGTAAAGAAACAAGAACGGAATTAAAACGGTGTTCTCGCACTCGAACTCTAAACGCAACTAACAAAAATTGCAGGTTGTTATACCTTAAAAGGGAATGTTTCTGCAACAAAATTTTTTAAATCAAGTATTTCATTTAAACATGCAGTACTGGTTTCAAAAAAGATTTAAATCAAAAGAATGTTTCTAAAAAAAATTTTTTAAATCCAAAAATCAAGTATTTCATTTGAACATGGAGTACTGGTTTCAAAAAGGATTTAAATCAAAAGTGCAAACAATCAACTTTAAATGGAGTCAAGAACAAATAATATTTCATTTCCACAGGCAGTAGTGGTATGTGTTCAACAACAAATTATTATTACAAGGTAAACTAACAATGGTTTGTTATTGCCTTTTTATAAGGTAAAAACACTATTACATTTTTATATGAAGAGTCAGCTATTTCAAAATAAAATACTAAGGTCTTGTTAAGGAGAAATGTTATTTCGACAGTGGTTATTAAAACCTAAAGATTATGTATTTTCAAAAATCACATTTTGTGTGCCATAATTTGGTCATATCAACAAGGATTATTTTTTCCTTGATTTTTTCACAATTTTAGTTAAAATTGACAACAAATATATAAATTTACTCTCTTTCTACAAAAAGGAAAATTTTGAACAATTATGACTGCAAATGTTCTCTAGCTTTCAACAAAATGAAAAGTTTACTTCTAATATTATTTTAATATTTATGGCGCTTGTACAACAAAAAGGGCATACATTTTTCGACCATGTTAGACACTATTTTTCTTTCTAACATTCGGTCGACTCTCAATATAAAATCATCATCATCAAAAAAATAACACTTACTTCAATTTCCAAACCAGCAAACACCAATAGGCTCCAATATATTCAAATTAATTTTAGTTTCTGCACCAACAGTTGGTTCTTGTAATCTGTCTTTCTTTCTCTGTCTAATGTGAAACTTCACCTTCAAGGGAATGAGTTCCAATCTGCAAAATTAATAATAAAACTCTTTTAACTCTACGGTACTTAATTACATTTATTAACAACTTCAAAATTGGTATTAAAATGTACTTTTGTTAAATGATCTAATCAATAGCTTTGCTTTACTTTGTTCTTACCGCTTGCGTAAGTCCTTTAATGTAAGCTACGCGTAACGATCCATCTTCATACTAAATTTCATGTGTCTGCCATAAACGGTTAACAATTAGTATTTTGGCGGCCATTTTTAATCAAATATGCAAACTATCACAAAAATCATATATTTTATTGAACTGCTATGCATAAGGTACATTCATAAAAAATTTCAGCTCTGTAACTTAATTCATGCAAAAAATGGTTTTTGGCGGCCATTTTTAATCAAATATGCAAACTATCACAAAAAATCTTATTTTTTGTTGAACTGCTATGCATAAGGTACTTTCATACAAAATTTCAGTTCCGTAACTTAATTCATGCAAAAAATGGTTTTTGGCGGCCATCTTTGTTCTAAAAAGGCGATTTTTCAATTTTTTAAAATATTTGCGTAATCTATACATTAAAATATACCATTCTACCAAATTTTGTAATTTTCGCTCACATAAAGCAGAAAAAATTGTGTTCAGCGCGTCCCATGCGTTTGTTTTTAGTCATGTATAAAAAATCTTTCTTTTTTAAAATAGTTATTCATAAAACAAAATTGTCTTTAAGTGGTTGTAGTCCTGGCCATCTAGATTATGGATTCTGTAACAAGTGTCTTTGAAAATGTACTTACTGCGCGCCTACATGCTTTTCTTTCTTGTCATGCATAAACAAAATATTTCTTTCTTTTTTAAAATAGTAATTCATAAAACAAAATTATCTTTAAGTACTCGCAGTCCCGGCCAACTACATTACGTATTCTGTTTGAATTTATTTTAAGGTCTTTAGGTAACTATGGCTCAGGCCGTATAGATAATAATGAAATAAATTGGCGCAATGGACAAAGTGCAACAAAACGGAAGCACCCCAACAAAATCTACCCTTACAGTGTTTGTTCACCACAGAGCCAAGTGGCATCAGCAGGCATCAATCCGACAACCCCTAGCACCGGAGGTAAGTGCTCTACCAACTGAGCCAGCGTGGTCCCTTACGTATTCTGTATCAAGTGTGTATCACATAATATTGAGCGCCCGGCGCTTTTAATTTTAGTCATGCTTAAACAAAATCTTTCTTTTTTAAATAACGTACGTTTATTTGCCACAATTAGTGTTTGTGTTTGCTACCCTTTAAGGTGTGTATGTTTCATCCTTTTAAAATCAGCAGAAACAAAATACTTGGTTTTACCTTATAATGTTTCCAACGACGTTATTTTTGTCCTTATTGTCGTCCTATCTTCAGTGTGATTCACAGATCTGAAAATAAACAGAAAAAACATTGTAATTAATTTACTGTTAAAATATATTCGTAGTTTTATTTACAAAAAATAAGCTAAAATATGTAATTCACTCAATAAATTTTTAAAATATTTTCCTCAGTCCCACCAGGCAAATACAGAAATGTGCACTTTAATATTAGTTCTACACTCCCATACTTTTTCCTAAATTTTTGCTCTAGCCAAAGTAACAAAAAACACGTAATTTACTAATTGCATTTTTCTTAGTTTCCCTCAGTCCGACCATGCAAATACCACAGTATTAATTTCATATAAGTCCTGGCCTCTTTGTTATGTTTATACCTTACCCAAAATAAAAAAACAACATATAATTGACTATCTGCGTTTTTCTTATTTTCCCCCAGTCCCATCATGAAAATACTGCAATAATAAGTTGACATAAGTCCTGGGCGATTCCCACCCTGTGATATTTCTTAGTTTCAACAAACAAATACGGAGGTAGTAACTTCACGTTTCTTTATGTACAAAATCAACATGCATAAATACAAAATATGGCTGTAATTTTCTTGACGTTCTATAAATTAACATTTTATCGGCCAAACGGTCTGCGCCAATAGTCCATTGAGTCTAAGGTCCCACGTTGGAGTCCCGGTTAAAGCCTTGGTATGCATTTTATCTACATACAAAAAGCCAGATCGTGATGGGGCAAAGTAAAAATTAAGTTAACTTAAGATATTAATAATAATAAAATATTATATTCTCAATTAATTGACGTAGCTGCGTACGTGAGAAATCAGTTCATTTCGCGTAACAAATACAAAAGTATGTTTCTTAAAACATGGTGGTTGAATAAATATTCTAAAACTGTTTTCTATGATAAATCCATGTTTTTTACTTACCGACAAATTGTCTCCTTAATTCGCACAAAATAATACACACGCCTTGTTACAATACTGTATACTGTTCAGTACTAAAACAAATCCAATACTACTTCCCGCAACCAAGCTGGATGAATGAATTCAGGCATCCGTTTTTTTTTCTTAAACTAAATTGGCGTTGGCCCCTAGGCTCTGAGTTGATTAGATCCTCTTGTGTTGTCTGGTAAAGAAAGGATCATGAAAAAAAAGGTAACTCTTTTTTTCAAAACTAATTAATCTTTATGTTTTCTTTCTCTACGGCCAACAAGGAAAAAGCCTTCAGGGGGAGTACATTTGTCGGGTAACAGTCAGAGTCTCATGCAATAACCAAGTGTTTAATTAATGTGTAATTAAATCATGGTGTACGGTTGTGGGTCCTGTATAGAATTTAATTCAAGAAACTCATGTTTCAACTTGTTTTCTAGTTTCATTCAAGGGGGAGTGTCTCAAATAGCGACCTGTCAATCCACGGAGTACATTTGCGATGTTACAGTCAGAGTCTCATGCAATAACCAGGTGTTTAATTAATGCGTAATTAAATCATGGAGTAGCAGAGCAGGGTACTCCTACTAATGCCGTAAAGGAACAACAATACAACTGTGGGAAAGGGGAAGGTGGGCAGGGGATGATAAATACATAAAAAATAATGGTTTCTAATACCTTTTGGGGGGCGTAGGGCGCTTGCAATCGCTTAACCACTTATCGACTACACGGTTATTTAATGCGGATATTTTAAATAATACAATTTGAATTTTTACTATCGTACGCACATTTTTTCATCCCCTCTCCTCTTTGATGTGTAATTCCTTAACAAAATTGCAACCCTCTCGCTTCTCCTGCGCTCTCTTCGTTTACGTACATTTTCAATACCCCTTACCATACAAACATTATCATAACTATATTACAAACTAAAGTTATAATGAATAATTAGAACGGTAAACATTTTTCAAAATGCTTACCAAAATAAATTCTCGTCTATCATGTCACATCTTATATTTGTTTCAAACATCTAATTTAACATACACGCTTACTATTTATTTTTTTAAAGTTAAATACTTTATTAACTCTGGTAAGCACGAGAAAACGCAACTGATTTGATTATTTTTATAAATATTCGAAACTGAACTTTAAAATGAAACAGTTAAACAATAATACTAATTATAGTGAATTAACAAGTTCTAAAAATGAAAATAAGTATAATGAATTGTTTTTCAATCTAAACAGATTTCACTTTCTTTTATTTTTCATTAAAAAGTGATTCAATCAATTTGTTCCCCATCATTTCACGTTTTCGTCTTTTATTTAAAGATAAATGTAAACAAATATTAAGTCCGTTATTATTATTTAGGTTTTTAAAGTTCAACAAACGAATTCTAATTTTAATTATAATTACAACATATTTATTACAAACGTTATAATTGTAAAATTCCTTTCTCTAAAGAACTAACTTTAAGAACGTAACGGAGCCACCGAGGCCTTGCCGAGGTCGCCAAATTGCGAAACCGCTGGGCATCGGAATGATTTTGCTCTCCATGAGGCGCACTCGTTTTTTTTCTATGCTCGCTCCAGCGCTTCGCTTTTTTCTTAAAAACCGTGTAGTCGATCAGTGATTTAGCGATTGCAAGCGCCATAGGCCCCCCAAAAGGCATTAGAAACCATTATTTTTATGTATTTATAATCCCCTGCCCACCTCCTCCTTTCCCACAGTTGTATTGTTGTTCCTTTACAGCATTACTTTCTGTGGAATTTTGTTCATTTTCGATCATAAACTGGAGTTTGTATAAAAACATTCAATTTGCTAACATTTTCATGGTGAAATTTGTGTTCTACACGTAAAAGTACCTACGGAAATGCATCTGATAACTCATTTAGTTAATATAAAGTTTCACCTTTAAGGTTGATTTTACTGCTTAAAATTCGCTCAAATTACACAACACGACTTATTCGGGACACAAATATATGACAGAGTGCGGGTCTGTGCGTGTTATTTTCGCTATCTATATGCTTCAAATAAGGTCCAACTCGAAAAACATGTCCGAAGTCAAAACTCGCTGAGCAGCAAAATAGTTGTTAGTGTTGTTGTTTTCGTCTAAGAAGCATTCATGCACACAAAACCAGACAATTGACGATAGTGAGACTAGTCATGGGTCAAGCGAGTTCTGCCAGAAGAGTGATAGAAAGTATAATTACTTACAAATTTGAATTTGAATTGATTTAAGCCTAACAGGCATCTATGTCCTAAGGCTTGGGACAACAATGAGAAAGTTACCTGCCAGGGCTTTGAGTTACCATCCCAGCATTCGCCTGGTGGGACTGAGGAAAACTCAAGAATACCTCACCCAGGATGGCTCGGTAATATTACTTACGAGTTTGTGGACCAATACTTTGCTGTTGAACAAATGTATCAAAGTAAACTTGCTCAATTTGAAGCATTTCTGTGCTCAATACAAGCTCACACGCATGTTACCTCTAGCTTACTTTAAAGTAACTTTTGCGTTGCATCCAAAACCATATCCCACATCTAGTAATATTCCTCCCGACTTTATCTACAAGTGACGAACAATTACCAAGTGTACTGCAAAAACTGTTGTTTTATTCATACTCAATTCTCCGTAGCATAACACATAAAACAGAACTCAGTTTTCAGTAACACATATTAACACACATTTTATAAAATCGACTAGTAGCAAAGGCTTGGTTACACAAATCAGTACAGACTCCGAACTGACCATAATCCACCTTTATCTGAATCAATAGATCATACCACGACAAACCTAGCATCAGACTTCCTTTTGCCCTTTATCCAAATTATCCTTAAGGGGAATTTAAAGCCAAGAGATGGCAGCACTATCTCCGTATGTGTCTAATGTATTTTTATCGATGCACGAAATTTCAATGTTGCTCCTACAAATTCAATCCTAGCGAGTTCAGACTTTCAGGGAAGAAAGTTCATAAGTAATTCAAGAGTTCTATCTGTGCCGATTTTTCATTTTCTATCTTGTTCATTGTTGAAATCGTTTCATTGTTATTATGTCCATGATTCTCAGATCCACTCACACGGCTTGCACAATTGGGAACACCTTCACTCCAGCGGTATTTTTACAGAAACCAAAGAAATTCATGTAAAGGATATAATGATTTCCCCTTCCTTTGCACGTTTTAGAGATATTCAAATAGTGCGTGTGCAAGACTCTTGCAGGTGGTCTTGGTCTTCCAGGTATGGTCTTGGTCTTGGTCTTGGTCTTGCATCGGTATCCCTGGTCTTGGTCTTGGTCTTGCATGCAAGACCAAGACCAAAACTGCAAGATCAAGACTCTTGCGCTCATCACTAATGGCATGTTTTGCCGCATGTTTGTGCTGTCATGTTGGTTGTCTAAATATTAGGCGTAAATTGAAACCATTCTCCTGGAGGAAAAGGTATTATTTCTTGTAACTCCAACCTCCATTTACTTTTGTCGTTCACTGAACAAGGGTTTCGCTTTAGTACTAATGTTCTTGAGTGTGTGTCCTTAACTATAACCGAGTTATAAACTTCAGTTTAAGCTTCTTAGATATCCCTTATCCTTTTTTAAATCAAGAACTCAGCAATCAACGATAAATAATTCTCATAATTATATCAACGTATTCAAAATTGCGTTAAATTTCATTCCGAGATTTTTTTTTACTTACGTAATTGGTTGCTTGCACTTCCTTTTCTATTTGTCCTTTGGAAACAGAAAAAAAAAACTTCTCTTTCATTGTAATGAACTCTCTACCACAAAGCACAAAACTACAATGATTTTTTGATTATTAAAGGAACACTACAGACTACAACCCCACTGCTAAACACCTGTTTGTTTAGACTGTAACATGGCGGACTTTACTTGCCCATTTGGCGGTTATAGGGTTAAAGCTCGGGTGGTCTCCATGAGAGCCTTTCTGTCAGGTTTTTCGCTTTATATTGGAGATGTTTCATGCCAGAATGAGTAATCGGAAGTTTATGGGAACATATTTATCAACTTCCCGGACTGTACGATTCACCAGTTGTAAAAATAATGAAATCGCGACGACTAAGGTGTAGCTCGGATGGGGGGGAAACGAACATTATACAGGGTAAGTCAAAATGATGTACCCGATTTCATAAATTTATTTTGTGAAATATAATGAACATATCTGAATGTAATACATGTGGTAAGAAGGGTAACTCTCAAAGTTTTTTTCAGTCACATCACAAGTGCTCTATGTGAGAA
>JAGDQP010073294.1:0-10404 GCA_022664845.1 Lepisma saccharinum | reverse complement strand
TATTGAAAACTGAAATCTGATTCAGCTCTTTACAAAGGAGGTAAAGGTAAGTGCTTTTCGATTCTCTTCTACGTTAATCACGTTAAATGTTATTAACAATTTAGTATGTTAATATGAAAGGAATATTTGATCCCATTAAAGGCTTTAGGTATACTTTGAATATCGAAATGCGACTGTAATTGTTTATACTTTTTATCAAATGTAAAGTCCTTCAGAAGTCCTTTAACGTTAAATTTCTTTTACGGGATGAACAAGCAATTTTGACCAAAGATCATAGCGTCTGAGGAATCACGTCCCCGGTGATCACTCGTCCGGACAGGGGGAAAGGAGAAGAGCGGACAGAACCATAGTTAAAGTACCATCCTGTCATTCGCTTTATGCAACGGTAGAAAACTTTGAAAAATATCGGCCAAAATACCTGGTAGCGTGGCTAGAATCTGTGTGCTTCTCCAGTGTCAATACACACAATGGACGCCCACAATATTAGCCACTGGATCACGGTGGTTGTGTTAAACGAGCCCCTAAACTCTGTGTAGTATCGTCAATTCGTATTCCCGTAGTAGGTACGTAAAGCCTTGTGATGAAGAACGGGAAACGAAAATTTACATTTTTGTGCATGTGATACACGGTGTAAATATGCAGGGTGCTGCAAACCAACAATGACAAATCCACCTGACTCAATTCCTGACATGAAACTAAGAAGCATAGGCCATCGAATGTTTCGTTTTGGTGCTATATGCTGTCGAAAGCATGGAAAATTGGACTTCATAGCTGATTTTTCCAGCACCCGCAACAGTAGAACCGAGGCGGCATGGTACTCTCAGAACACTTAAGACCTGCCCTATCCAAAACTGCATAATTTCAAAATTGTGCAATGGGTATGCAAGGGAATTTGGGGATTCTAAGAAATTCTCTGAAGTAAAAGTGGGCCGAAATAAACATGAATGGGA
The DNA here is from genome assembly GCA_022664845.1 of Lepisma saccharinum. NCBI lineage: Eukaryota > Metazoa > Arthropoda > Insecta > Zygentoma > Lepismatidae > Lepisma > Lepisma saccharinum. The sequence continues at coordinate 9,454 of JAGDQP010073294.1, read as the reverse complement.
CTACCTTCCAGCAAGTAACAATAATTCGTTCACGATAATTCGATATCTCAAACAGATTTCAATTGTGTGGTGTGAAAAGGCACCAACAAAATAAAATTGAATGTTTGAAATTTAATGGAAAATTGGCTAAACCATTAATCAACATTCGGAGGTGAATCTCAAGATAATCTACTCCAATTAGTTTTTCATCATGGCAGTGTTGAATGCTTCTCTCTTTCACCCTGAGTATTGCCTGATTCCCAAAAAGATGGCAAGGCAATATCTATATAGGTTTATTATTAAGAAGGTAACTTTTCAGGACTTTTGAACAGCAATAAATTATCAATACAAAATAAGCTTGAATGCTATTGTGGCCTAGAGCCGTCACATGAATACACGAATGCTTCTTGTAAATAAGAAAGATAACACGTTCTTTCATTAGAAACAAACTCACTACCAGTAGCAAAGAGTTTATCCTGGGAAATTTGTCTCTTTCTTGTTGTGAATATCCTGAAAAAAAAAATACAATACCAATCGTACCCTGAATGTAGATACTTGCACCTGATGGAACACAACTTCACTTCCTCCTTTACAAGTTCTCAACCTATGAACCTTTTCCATAGAGGGGTGCGAACTTAAGTAAGGTACTATCAGTATTCTTTAGGGTTTCTAATTCTAGTTTCCAGCACTACTTCAAATTCAATGGAGAAAGCTGGATTTCAGATTAAACTTAACAGCATTTATTAAGGTTCTAACTGGAACCTCTTCAAAACTGAAAAAAATAAACTAAACATTTTTTCCCATAGAGATTTAACTTCAGTTGGAAAGGAAGGAAATTAAGTCTTATAATACTTGGAGCTTTCGTTCAAACAGAGATGTAATGCTAAATTTTTAGGTGGGCATACGCTGCGCTTGTTGTACAGAAACCTTTCGCTTACTATCTCATATAACTGCGTATTTCATAAATTTTAGGTGGGTATACGATGAGGCCGCGTACACCCTCCATTACATCACTGCGTTCAACCAAAACTTATTCTACTCTTAACTATACAAAAATTCACCTTCAAAAAGAAAACTTGATAACTGAAAAGGTATATTGAATTCTGATTCGTTCTCCCTTCAATTGAGAAATTCTTACGGATCTCTTGGAATCGACTATATGCTCCTTTCTTACGAGTAGAAAAATGAAAATTGCAAACAAACTGACTTAATCCTATATTACTAAACGAGTTTCCTACTGGGCTAATAACTGGACCTTTTGACCTTCTGAAGTATAGGGATGTATTGTGCAACCAGAGTTATATTTTAACGGGGGGACAACATGGCGGTAGGTTGCCGATCCCTTGTCTATTGGTTAGACACATTTTTAAACTGGTTCACACGTGACTCTCTCCTGATTGGTTCTCTTGAAACAAAACCGCGCATTTCTGCGCGGGTTGGACCAAGTGATTGGGCTTGATAGCAGCCCAGCAGTTGGAATCCAAATATTGGTTATAAGACATCTTGGGATTTTGCTGAGTAACGAAAGTTAAATTAACTTCGTAAATTTCGTTAGTAAGACATCGTGAGAATTTGATTTAAATACGGATAAGTTTATGCGAAATATCACGAGTGTAGTTAATAAGATAACAGGAAAATGTCTCTGTATTATGAAAGTGAAGTTATATGTTGTCAGTACTTCATTTAGATATTCAGTACCAGTTTGTATGGATCATATTCCTAGTTTGAGGAATGCTCATTCGATCGCAAGAGAGCTAGTTCAGTTCATAATCATTGAAGTGATTTATTTGAGTTACCAAAGGGGAAAGAAAGTTTTGTATTTCCTACTACAAGTTTCATTGTATGGTGGAAAGTTATCTATCAGTTAAAGTACAGCAGAAGTGGCTGAAAGTGTGGTGTCACAATATCAGGGGATATTGAAGATTTAAATAGTATTGTTTTGTCCCGAAATAAATTAAGAGTTAAGATGAGTGTGTGGAGTGTAGGTTGCAACCTGTTTTTTAACGTCATTTTGGCAATGAAAAGTTAGTCGGTTTTTGTGATATCTGGTTGAGTGGGAATTGCATTTAATGCAGTAGTCATAAATGTAATATATATATATTAGTTATTTATTTTTTGATTAATTAGAATCAGGGGGATTTGCTCTTGATTAAGTATTTTTTCATAACTTGGTAATAGGTTATTTTATCGTTGTGGGCTTAGAAGTAGCTATCAATTGTGATTTTGTTATAATTTGTTTAATAGTTTTATAATATTTTATTATTAGTTTGAGTTAATTGTTACTGCTCTGTTGTTATTAATTTTTTAGATAAGAAATTATGATATTATTAGTATATATTTTAGGTTGAGTTAGAGGAACTCGGCAAATGTATTTCTCACCTGTTTATCAAAAACATGGCCTTTTGATAAAAATATAAGGTCTGGTCTGCCCAATGAATCGTTGTTTTGAATGGCCGCGGTATTTTGACCGTGCAAAGGTAGCATAATCATTAGTCTTTTAATTGTTGGCTTGTATGAATGGCTGGATGAGGAAGTGACTGTCTTTTTTTAATATAGTGGATTTTACCTAAGAGAGGATACGTGTTTGTGTACCAAGTGTAGTGAGTATCTGGTTTGTAGGACACAAGTGCAGAATTAGCAGATATGCATTTCACGTACGGGTTGGCGGATGGAAATTCACTGGAGGCACGGCGGCTATACCAGGAGAGATACCCCGAACGGCGCATTCAAGATAGAAAAACATTTGAATCCCTCCATCGCCGTCTGCGGGAAGAGTGTACTTTTGTGCCCCGTGCTGCTGGAAACAGTGGCAGACCAAGAGTTATGACCCCAGAGGTAGAAGAGGAGATTTTGGATGCTGCTGGAAACACTCCTGCGAGCAGCACAATATAATTAGGTAGGAGACTAAATGTAAATCATGTACAGGTATGGCGCGTCTGTCGTCAAGCGAACCTGTATCCGTATGACCTTCAGCGAGTGCAGGCTTTGTCAGCAGCCGATTATCCGCCGCTAGTACGCTTTTGGCAATGGTACCTCCAGCAGTGTGCCGTCAATCCCATCTTCCCATCTGCAAAAGTGTTTACAGATGAGGGTCAGTTTACACGAGAAAGCGTCTTCAATTACCATAATGTACATGTCTGGGCGGAAGAGAATCCTCATTTGATTAGTCACGGAGGACATCAACAAAGGTTTGCCCTGAATGTGTAGTGTGGTATTCTCGGCGACACTTTACTCGGCCCGTACATACTTCCGCAGTGGTTGACAGGAAACAACTATCGAGAGTTCTTGGAAACCCACATTCCAGATGTATTGGATAACGTGCCCCTGGCTCTGCGTCCATTGTTGCATTTTATGCATGACGGTGCGCCAGCGCATTTCAGTGTTACAGTGCGGCAGTATTTTAATGATGTATTCCCTTGCAAATGGATAGGGTATGGTGGACCTGTTGCCTGGCCTCCACTTTCACCAGATCTAAATCCCCAGGACTACTACCTGTGGGAGCATTAAAATCTTTGGTCTACGAATCGCCTGTGGATACTATGGGGGACGCTCCGTATTCGTATCGACGCAGCTTGCGGGAGAATAAGGCACGCCCCTGGAATTTGGGAGCGCGTTCGTGCAACCATGCGGCGACGGGTTGAGGCTTCCATTCAGGCTGAAGGTGGACATTTTCAACATTTACTATAAGGTACTACGTCTGCGTTTAATTCCATGTCCTTGCAAATACATATATGCATCGATTTGTGGTGCTGGTGATGCAGACCAATGACTGTTCGTGGTTGTTGCTCCCGTATGATTTTGCCTCTTGTGACTTCTGGATGATTTCGTTGTGTACGTGTGGTTTTGTTTTTGTCACTGTACCATTTGTACACATGTTGCAGTTTAACATACGGCAATTACACGTACCACTTTTTGTTCATATTGTCTTTTTTTAATGACTTCTTCTTCTGATTCTTTTACCAGCATAATTGGCATAATTATTGACATCGTTCCTACCTGTGCTTCATATTACTTTCGCTAATGTATCAGTCACGACTCTGCTCATACGTACCTGGCTATTTCACACTGTCAGGGGGTTTCATTGGTTCTAGCTCTGTAACGATGCATTTCCGGACATATGTTCATAGGACCTTTTTTACTTGTCTACTCCTACGGAATCTGCCCCTGCATTTTTTGCCGTGTCTTTTTGTAACACCCTGTAGGTTTTAAAGGTTATATTTGTCAATTAAAGAATAAGAAAGGCTTATTTTATCGTTTCAACACGGAATTGTATTCGTATATTATTTAAGTTTTATGCGATGTTTTACACATCTAGCTCATGTTAGATTATATTTGCTTCACTAAGTTCAGAAACTGTACGATAGATGGTAGTCAAATAGCGAAGCAGTAGAATCAGTTATGACAACGAGTTAAACTATAAAAAAAAAAGAAATGTTTTCATTACTTCTGGAACATTAAACTATAAAAAAAAGAAAGAAATGTTTTCATTACTTCTGGAACATTTATAAAGTAATAAAATGTTGTTTTGTTTTTTAAAAAAAATGTTCAAGGAAAGTTTCTGTAATGATTTTGAAGGTTAGTTAGAACTGATAAATGTATTTGTAATGTTTATAATGTAGAGACGAAGCCGACGACGTTCATAAATGTAGAGATGACGTTCATTACGTTGAATTAACAACAGTAATTTGGACGACATCATGTACCTCAACAAGTATCTGTCCCACCGTTTCATGATATACCTTCCTACTCCGCAACCATCAAAGTCAAACCACAAGGAAGAAAAAACGCAACACTGACTAACTCGCTCGTCATCAAACGACAGTTCCAGAAAGTCACCATCTTCACAACCATCCAAGAAAACACATACCATGAGTGATTCTGAATCTGACAAAGACATGGGAAATAGCGACTGTGAAGACTACTCTTCCCTCCGGTACCATTTCATCGCACTCTTCTCTGTTAATGAAGTTTGATCTTAAGTCACAAAACTCAAAACTGCTCCTTCTACAACTTCTTAATTATGTACCCAGAGACATTATTATCCGGAACATTCCTACCAGAAACGGCATTATTGTACAATCTACTGATCCTTCTTTAGCTAAAAGACTCCGAGATAAACATAGCCTGGAAGTCTTTGGACCATCAGCGCAGTTAACACGATTCGACACTTCGCATCTAAAACATAAGTCACCTCCAAGAAGAACACCGATGCTGTTCGTTATGGTACGATGAGTATAGCAATAACTAACAGATGACTAAAACCAAGAGGAGCTCCAAACCGAAGGCCATATTCTTACTAAATGCATTAGGATCAAAACTAAACCAGGAGAACCCACTTATATGGTACGAATCCTCACAACTCAGTCGCAGATAATAATAGAACTGCTCTCAGATGGTGCCTTCATGTACCGGAGAAAATACTGTGTTGAACCTTCTCGTTCCCAACCTCCATTACCTACAAGATGTTAACATTGTTAAACTTACAATGATCATCCCACATCAAACTGTCGTAACACACGTAAATATGGCTACTGTACTGGCCCACATACCATCAAAGACTGTTCAAACTTTAACCAACCACCTGTAGCAAACAGCACCCAACGTACAGCTACAACTGGAAAACCCGACCAGAACCTACCCCTGACAATCCTTGACTAGTATTAACACTACCCTTAAAACCCAAACCATGCAATCCACCCATAGTCTTCCCTTCACAATCCATTACCATTGACCAGTTCTTTAATTTATCACAAGCACTCTCTGAAATCTCTATCCCTTCCAAAGAACCAATGTCCTCAGCCAACTCCAATTTGCAGCGCGTGCCGTCCTAAACATCAACCTTCAACCAAATTACTCAGGTCCTTACATTTACGTCTATACCAATCCTCTTAAATCCATAGTGTGACAACAAAGGCCCATAATGTAATATCACTTTCACAGTACTTCATCTCAACTTTCGCAACCATAACTGCACTGTTTCTATCAGTGTCAAACTAGGGCTCACCAGACACTCTTCGCGCCCAGAATCGTCCCTGGGCAAGAAGATTCACCGTCATCTGTCCGTCTTAGTGTTTGTGTAGTGAAATTGCTCTTCATCCGCATTACTCATTAACCATCATCACTGATCATTAAATCTGAAATATGATTATAAGCATAATGCTTATAGTGTCCATGATTTAAAATTTGATTTGAATAAAACAAAGGTTAAACCAATTTTGAAAACTCCCTAAGACCACCCGCAGTCCTAAACATACACACCCTTCCCTATAGAGAAAGCGTAACCCTCTAGTGGGTGATAGTTACTTCGGTGGCTAGCAAATGAGGCTTGATGTGTCCTAAAAAAATCATAATTTTACACAACCATCAACTGGTGCTTAGAAGCTCTTGTGATACCAAGCAGACCAAGCAAACGCCAGTTTTGAAACCTTCCTGTTCATTATCCTGTGCCTCTCTTCGCCTCAATCTGTTCTTTGCGAGGCCAGACTAATCAAGCCTAGCTTCGAATACAGATTGCGAATACACCTGGACAACTATCCCCATGGGTTGTCCCACTCGTTCATCAATCACGTACCAACACACAAGTAACAGAAATTTCAGGGTGGCAGGTTCGTTACCTGTGAATGTTGTTCTAACGCTCTTTCTGTTTTGCCATATAAGAATTTTTCAATTCAATTCAATTTTCAATCATCATATACTGTACACTACTATCATCGTGCCTAAACCAGTAAAACAAAGAGGAAAACATCTTCTACAATCTACTGCAACACCTAAACATACCAGCAATGAAACAATTCCAAATCAACTCACCACCGGTTTATCGCTAACAGGCACACGCTCTCGGTCCCCTTCTCTACGTAGATCAGGTAGCGACAAGTGGAGTCAAGCAAACGCACACTCTTAGTGCTTCTAGCAATGATTCTGATACCGAGCGACTCATGAATATATCTGACTGTGATTCAGACAATCAATTCAATGCATCATCCAAGCCAATAGTCTAATCTTTCCTTCTAACCAAGTTCTAACTGCCTTGACACCTACAAGAGGCGCAGATAGATCAAGACATGTAATCGATTTTCAACACCAAGTCATCTAACAAAGTTTTGGACACAATTTAACAAATTAACAGGAAAATATCAGCGTGACACTTATCCTCTCATATCCGATGACCCACCTCTAACTACTGACGAAGAAAAAGCCAATGCTTTCGCAGATTTCTTCCAAACTGTCTTCACATCAACCATCAATCCGTACCGCACCGCTCTTCACAATAATGAACAACACTATACGATTCAATTGCCTTACCTACAACCAAACAGTCAGCATTACATCGAAGATACACTTCTTCCATCAGCGATCACCGCTAACGATATTCAATCAGTTTGGTTAAAGCTTTATTTCTATATGGCCCAGTCTATGAATTCTATCAGTTATTCATTCGAATGGAAACACCGTTCCAGAATTTGATAGTATAACCTACAAGCTTATTAAATCATCTTACATTGTTCACACACTATTAGCAACAGTATAATTTCATGTTCCGAACAGGCTATTACGCTCAGCCCTGGAAAGCCTCCAAAACACTTCTTTTCATAAAACCAAACAAACCTCCTAGCAACCTTTCGTGTTATCCTGAAAATCTTCGAAAAATTATTGTCCGCCTCCTTCATGAACATCCCAATGAACACCACCTATTGATAAAGCAGGCTTCCGTTCCCAAATAAACACACTAGAACTACTTCGTCGACTCTCAAATGCCATTACTAACCAGTATAGTACTTCCAAACGTTCCTGCTTACTGCTTGTTGACTTGAAGAAAGCTTCCGATAGATTTTGGCACACGCTAGTCTAATCTACAAACTTCATTCCTTTAATCTTCCTGACTCTTATATTCGTCTCATTTTCTCTTTCGTATATACAAGAATCGCGTACATAAACATCAACTCTACTCTGTCTCATCCTATCATTTCTCCATTGGTTGTCCCTCAGGGTTCTCTTCTTTCACCATTATTATATGTCATGTATGTTTCAGACATGCCTCAACTTCCACCGCAGATATCGTTATATCAATATGCTGATGACAGACTTTCTCACCACTGGAAACATTATTCATGCAATAAACACAACCTCACAAACTGCTGTCAATGCCTTCACGCACTGGTGCAGAAAGTGGAAACTAACCAACAATGCTCACAAAACACAAGCACTCATCACACTTCCACCTTGTTGCCGATCTCGTGTCCGCCGAAACACCAATCTGTTTCATATCACAGTAAACGAAGTACCCGTTAGGCACCATCCACAAGCTATACATATTTAGGGACCATCTTCGATTCGAAACTAACTTGGAAGCCACACATGCACCGAACATTCGTAAACAGGTTACACAACGTATCAGTTTGCTGAAACGATTGCTTGGCACCTTCGGCAGACTACACACTCCGACTCTCATCAAAACATACAAAGTTTTCATATGTCCAGCATTAACATACGGACACGCCAGTTGCATCTCTGCACTAGTATACTTATATGAACACCATTTCCGAACGACTTGGTCTGAGATTGGCCTACAGAATAAAACTTCCTTCACCTACAACCGACTTATACCAATGAGCTAGAGTTACAGAATTTCTTGAAAAATCTCCGCAAAAAATACGTTACAAAGACAATAGCTGAGGGAAATTATCTATTTCTCCCAACAAGACGGTATCCACGACTCACCTCCAAAATATATATATTCTCCATTACAGCACTTACTTACCGTATACTTTCATAGACTCGACGATAACAACCTTCTTCAACCAGAACCAGCCATATATCGCCCAAATCATATATCACCACACGTTTATCCATCACAGTATTAGTGTTTTATGATTGTCTCTAACAAGGACTAATCTATCTTACATCAGCTTCGAGCAGTCTAGAAGAAGAAGATAACCTTCCATTTGTCTTTCTAACTCTCTAATAGCGTTTGTGTCGTTTAAGTTCAAGGTCTCTCGAGCGCATTTGAAGGTCTGTTTGTTGACAGTACTTTCTCGGCCGACTTCCTCCACCCCGTAATGGCAGGTCTCATGACGTCACAGAGGAGCATAGCTCTACCAACTCACCTACGGCCGCTCGGTCAAATTACTTACGAGTTTGTGGACCAATACTTTTTCTGTGGAACAAATGTAACGAAGTAAAGCTGCTGAATTTGAAGCATTTCTGTACTCAATACAAGCCCACATGCCTGTCACCTCTAGCTTACTTTAAAGTAACTTTTTCGTTGCAACCAAAACCATAGCCCACATCTAGTAATATTCCTCCCGACTTTATCTACAGGTGACAAACAATTACCAACTGTACTGAAAAAACTGTTGTTTTATTCAGACTCAATTCTCCGTAGCATAACACATAGAACAAAACTCAGTTTTCAATAACACATATCAACAGACATTTTATAAAATCGACTAGTAGCTTAGAACACAAAGACTTGGTT
>JAGDQP010073293.1:0-10405 GCA_022664845.1 Lepisma saccharinum | reverse complement strand
CTATCTAACTGGGTGTGTGAGAGAGATGGAAGAAAGGAAATCTAAAATGGGATGCAAAAATAGATAATGTAAGTGCATTAACATTAACTGAAAAATAAATATTGATAATGTAAGACCAAGCTTAAGCTAAATTTTAATCTATATTGTTTACATAAGAACATTAGCGAACGTGATTTCCAGTACTAGTAGATCATTTCAGTAGTGTACTCAGAATAATTACGGAGCAGACGGTAAGAATCTTTTATACTGGACAATTGAAACTACATATTTAAGTAAATTTCAATTAGTGGTTCACGTAAATTAAAAATAGTGTTAGGTTCCATGTTTGTGTGATTCAAATACGACTCTCTCAAGTTGTTTTTATTATTTGCTACATACTACAAGATATTACACATATCTTTCCAGAACCGAGGACATGAGATAACGTTTCCTCTGAAAGAATGAGAAATCCAACCATTTCTCTTTCACGCACACGCTCTCAGAATCACACAGCGGCCACTGTACGTGAGTTGGGTTATATATCTTCTGGGCTTAGAGTAAAATCATGTAGAACAAAGTGATATAAGTATATTAATGTGGCGATCGTACATCACGGAAGACTGATATTTTCTTCATTTGCGTTAGAATTATAATGTGAAATTGTTATATATCAAGATGTGTCACCAGATTTAAAGAAACGAAAGAAAACTACAGCATTGTGGAACAAAAGTTACCCTAGAACCAGAAGGTACTATGTCAAGTTTAAGCAAAACAACTATCTTTCGGGAAAATAAATTTTAAAGGTTGCAGTTGCACGTAAAATCAGCATTACTTAATTTGCGTTGTTGCCATAAAAGCAAGAGGACATTTTGTGACAATATTTCCTGGATAAACGCACTTCAATACAACGTCTTCAATTACAGGGTTAATTTCATTTTGCCAAACTTGGACATAGTATCGTCTGATTCTAAGGTAAAGAAAAATACAAAAGTGCAAAATAAAAACACATTAACTCTTAAGCAAGCGCGTCATTTTGCGTAGCATTGGCAGGCGCTTGGGTTATATCATACCCCAAGTGTTTATTTTCGTCTATTGTAGCAATCATATGCACAGAATTACACATAAACTACTTTATCATCTCTCATAGTTTATCATACACGGACTACGATTATGGAAATATACTCAGGTTTGTCAACTACATGTAATTTTTCTACCTTTGTATATCATTTGCTATTTTCTTGCAACAGTAGTATTTTAATATTACTATGATGCACATTAGTGTTATAGTAGAAATCATATTAATTAAATCTTACTATCTTATATTGATAAACCCAGGGTTGATAAAATCCCAGTGAATTTATTGTAACTTTTGAAATGACGAAATTTTTCAGTGACAGCAATTTATTTACATCAATATTCGCTTTTGGTACTGACTTCACATTACTTATTTTTACCTATATACAAATTGGTAGTTGATGTCTATATGTTCTTCTAGTAAAAAGTACAATCAAAATAATGTAGATTTTGTACATTTGCTTATACATTTCAAAATTTCAAAAAGATTATTGTTTATAATTTTAGGCAACTGTGAAGTACTAATTTTGGAATTTTGAATAAAATATTGTTACTATTGTTACCACGAACTTTACGGGTAATTGAACTTGATTCACAAGGTATTGTTAGAGTTTATGATGAAACTGCTCATTAAACATAGCATTAGTTGCTTCTTCCTTCGGAAAACAAGTAATTCGGATTACGAATCTGATCCGCAGTCTCTCCTGATTCACAGGTGTAAGTAATCTGCACATGTTGCTTACAATCAAACTATCTACACGAAGAACATTTTAGAGTGGTGGCAACATCTTTGCCACGACCACACATCTTACAACACCTGCCACGTTTCTTCTTCGTTGATTCCAAACTTCCCTTTTCACTTTCAATGGATCCTCTGTATTGTGAGAAAAATGCAGAAATAGCAGATGGAAGTGTCTTTTTTGCAGCACTTTCTGTTAGTTACAGCGGCACAAGTAATAACGCGAAATTCATCAATAATATTATTCTGGGTTGTTTCACATTAGCCATAGTTGAGAAATACAAACCCTGAGCATTGATTCCTGATATATTTAGCACAGCATAAAACACAGCCATAGGCCACCACCTTGTTTGTCGATCCACACTGTAAGCACCACACAACAGTCCATGGTATCCACTCCCCGTTTTGTCATGTTATAGTAAATAATTACTTCTGGTTTTCTAGTATTTTTGTCCAATGTCGGTGTCTCATGCATCGTAGATATCAGTATTACAGATTTGTTTTTCTTAGGCACGTAATACGTTGGAGTAATATCCTTCTGAAATCCAAATACAGAACATCATACTTCTCGATTCCTAGTTGCCTGAAATTCCAGTGGTGTTTCACTTTTGTCTTTCAGCATTTTGCCGATATAGGTCAGGTTCTTCTTTAGCAGTTATCGAAAGTGATATTTCTCGTGGATCCTTCAATATCACCAACAAGTCGTTTCACAATATTAATTGGTTTATTTGATGCCTGGTAAGGTCCATCCTCTTGTTGTCCGCAATATATTTCCAAGTTGCTTGTGTAGAAACTTTTCGAATCACAAAGCGCCAATACTTTGATGCCATATTTAGCGAATTTTATTGGGAATGTACTGTATGTAACTATACCTCCCTAAAGAAATCAGTGTTTTGTCAATGGTTACAAATGTTCAAAGACTATGTATTCCTGCAGTTCATGACAGTTTGTATAAAAAGGGACGTATGGCTGCTAGTTTATCGTGGTATCTTCTCTCCACCCTCGTCTTCTTGTTATCCAGTCGAAGCATTCGAAGAAGAAACTCTTGTAGCTCATACAACATCTCAGCATTCCTGTTCCATCAGAATTCCACAGTTCCAAAACATTCGTATTACCTGCTTTTTGATTCCTACGATTTATAACCATCCAAGAAGTGCCATTATTTCTGCCCTGTGTGCTTCTTTGCCATCTCTGTCTTGAGAATATTGTGCTTGTTTCCTCTGAATCTGGATGAACGCATTTGTAATGTCCACTAAATCGTCCTTCATATCAGAATCAACAATACAATGGAAGGCATGTTTCATCTGTCATATGTTTAACAATATTTGGACCAGGAAATATTTTCAAAACTTTTTTTGCTAGGATTTTTCTGTTCTACGAAAACTAGCTTTCCTCCATTTAAATACATTATTTTTTCCAATAAAATAGTCATTAGAGCCAGAACTTACACATCTTCCCTCTTCATCTGAAACATAACCTTGATCAGAGTCAGTATTAAGATTACTCTCTTCTATTTCCTCATTTTCTTTATAGGATTGCCCACTATCTACGACTTCTTCTTCGGATACCTCATCCAGCAACCAAAATTTCTTTAATTGCCATTTTCATTAAGTAAACAACACAACGTAATCAAAAAACACTTAATATTCATGCAGTCAACATGCAAATTCTGTTCTTCGGAACCAGAAAATTAAATTAGTTACGTTAGCAGGCGTGCGGGGTACAATGTTATCATTCACTTGCAATCAACAAACAACTGTAGCCACTACAACTCTTATAAAACAAACTGGACTACATCTGGTCAACTGTCAGATAACAATGGACAAATGCATCGAGAAGAAGTTAAAAACCTAAACAAACAGTGTTACCACATCGTAAACACAGATAGTATGGTACGTTACACCAACGCGCCTGCTTATGGGTTAATATTCATCTGAAACAGGTTCAGGTAAGCCATCACGAAGAGTCCGGTAAGTTTTGGCAACTTCATAAATGTATGGTTAAATTTAACTTCAACAATAGCAGCTGATAATTTAGTTTTCGGTAGTTGGCCCTTAGGTGGTCTGACTTTCATTCGTTTTTCGAAGACTTCATGAAAATCAGAAGGAAAATTCAATTTTAAGAACAATTTTCGTCCTTCCCTGTTTTCGATATTGCAACCAACAAACACATCTACGTTTAATGTCCCTCGGTATTTTTTTGGGGCAAAATGACTTAAAGTCATCAGAACTATCATGAAGCACAGCTTGACGTTATGTGAGACGAAATATTTACATACCCATAAAATTCATATTCCTTTCGTATAATGGGGACTGAAGTTATCTCAGGAGACATCACCAACAACAAAGCTGAACAGATGTTAAAACAAACTGAATTTCAATTGCCTCACACTACCCTTAAGTTTCATCCCAGATTTGCATATTCGTTCTTTTGACATTTGTAGATTTCATCCTTGAAGCACATACGTGTTTCAAGAATAGAACATAATTCGGAATGTAGTGATAGTACAGATAAGCAAAATTGTTATATCGATTCTTGGACCCGCAGCATTCAGAAACTACACTTACATCAAAATGAAAAATGTGCACATGCGCGGTTTTGACAATGGATCAACCATATAGATTTAATACTATATGATTGGTAGTTTTTAATATTCTTCTGAATGCTTAGTGTGGAACGATATGAAAACACTTTTAGCAACTGTTGCCAATGTTGCACAAACATGTTTCCTAGCGAAAGATCATTACGCATAATGTTTAATAAAACTATATCAGAATTAAGTATTTCGGGAAGAGGAAATGTCTTAATTATATCATTTTATATTGAAGGTATCATCCCGATTTTGGCTCATGAGGACAAGAGAAGTTCTAAAATTGCTTTTCAATGACTAACGGCTTATCTTTTCGGCTCACTAGGTGGTTGAACATAACCACCGTTCGTTGATACTTATAAATATTCGGTTTATACGCTTTATTTTCGATCATCCTATTAAAAAGACTTCGCCATGTAGAAATTACGTGAGTATTTGATTTTAAATTTATTTATTTAGAAGTTAGCAAGCATACAGAAAACAAAATGTTACATCGTTCTTGTAACAATGTGATATAATAATAAAAATAATAACAATAATAATAGAAACAACAAATAATTGAACAATAAGAAATAAGATTAGTTTTTTTCTCATTCCAGACTAACATAACAAGCCTTTAGAAATGTGCTTTTACTCAGAGAGAAGTCTGGTGACAAAGGAAGAGTATTGTGAAAATGTGATAAGCTGTATACAAGAGATCGTGTGGACCAAACATAATCGCGGTTTTGAGAGGTAGAATGATGTTGTGAACGGGCATTTTGTCTGGCTATTCTTAGGTTAAAAAGTGGAAGATGATCATTCGTTCTCAGTGCGCCTTGCATTATTTTATAAAGAAATTTTAAGTCATTTAATTTTCATCGAGTGTCTATGCTTTTAAGTCAGGAGAATTGAAAATGTCTACGTTACATTTGTGTTGGTGGTTTGGTATCCTGTGATGTACAATGCGGACAAAGAAATTTTGGACTTCGAGTAATTTAGATCAGTTGGTTTTACAAACCATAGACCAGGTAGATGAAAAGTATTCAATAGTAGAAAGTACACAAGTGAGAAAATATAACTTAATAGCTCTAAAATCTTTAACATCGGTAAAGCTATAGAGAAGTCCAAGAAGTTTGAGAGCTTTAGAAGTTACAACTCATTTACTTTAGAAGTCAAAATGAGAAGTGGAATTAAGCTTTACCTCAAATGTGATACCAAGGTCTTTGTAATGGGCTACCCATTGTATATTAGATGAAGCTAAGGTGTAAGTATAATGTGTACGTGATATGTTAATTGCACAACTTTTATCTTACTAGGAAAAAATATGTCAAACGTCTTTTGTTTAGAATATCTGAAACAATGAATCGATTGTGCTGAAGAAAATTTGGAACCACTTCTTACAGATTACTTAGAACAATTCAACAAACAGCAACGGACATAACTCATTACATAAATCCACAACCACATTTAGAGAGCGTTTATCAATAATTGGCTAAATTATTTTGGAAAGTGAAACGAGTTTTAGAGGAAGCAGCCCATAAAATGAATCAGAAGTTAAAAAGATCATTGACAAAACTGAGAAGAAGAGGAAGAAATCGCTGGCACTAATAGACGAGAAATATTTTGTGCCTGGTGAAAGGAAAAAGACTTGAAGGTTTACTTGACGAATATAATGTACATAATATTGATTGTGTTACATATAATATTAAACCCCCTACAAAGCGAACGCTTTAAGGATAAGGTCAAGGTAAAAAATGACTATAATGGTAGAAGCAGAAAGTTGATATGTGATTTCATTTTAGAAACCAAATTGGCGTCAATCGTTCGTGTAGGCTGGTACCGTAACAAAACAATATTGTTTGTGCAGAATGATGCACAAACGATTAGAAACAATTTTCTCACCTATGTCTCCAAACACATGGGTATGAAGTATTCTTTACCTATCATGGTCTCCAAACTTACAACGGAACAATTCCAACTGATCCGTCTATATTAATATAATTTTTATTGTTTTTATTCGAACGGACATAAACATTACTAACATTAAAAGACCGACGATCTTCGATATTTTTTATGTCATTATAATTTGGAATTGGTTCTATTATCAGTGAGTAAAAACGCGCAGTACAGCCTTGGCTATTCACAAACCAAAATGAAAATGAAGTATTGCAATACACAAATATGGGATGGTATAAGTGTCCTCCTTATTGAAATCCGCCGTGATGGATGGAGAATTAAAAATTTTCAAATAACAAGTGGGCCGTATGACATATTGAAAAAGAACATGAGAATCGTCTTAGAAAGTCACTTCAAATATTAGATTTGATCAACGCCTTACGGTAATGCTGTTCTCTTTACTCAAAATTTGTCATTTGATATATAAATGGACCCTCCAGTACAGTCTTGATAGTTCACAAACCGACAAGCAAATGAACTATCGTAGTACAGAAATGTAGAATTTGGGAAATGCTACGTAATTATAATTTTGGTGGTTCGAAATGTGAAGTTAGAAATAGTAAAATTTCCTACATTTGAAAACGTTGCTTACATTCTGAATTTGCGAACAACCTCCAGTGAAGGTAAATCTAACACTGTAAGAGATAGTTCAAATCCGAAACCTGGAATGATTTTCTGGGAATGTTATCGTTTAGTGTGATGTGTTACACGACCCTGTTTCTATTTGAACATATTTTCCTCCATCCAATATCGCGGATTTCAAGATCGTGGCCACTTTGATAATCTAACAAAATCCCATCATTACACATTTGTGTATTACAATACATCACTTCTTTGTCGGTTTATGAACTAGCAATGCTGTACTGGGACTTTTTAAGCATTGTAAATAAGACCAATTTTAAATTTCAAATAATTATTACATAGAAATATGGCAGATCGTCGGTCTTTTTTTCGGTATATATACCTTCACCATTGGATTCTATCCTGGGCAATATCAAGAGAGGTTTAATCCTACTACTCGAAGATCTGTTCTAATATTGTCCTCCTAAAGACGTCTCGGTCTTCTCAATGGTCTCCTTCCATCCGACGTTCCAACCAGGATAGAATATACTCTTCGTTTTTCCCTCATCCGAGCTACATGGCCTGCCCACGTTAGTCGTCGCGATTTCATTATTTTTACTACATCTGGTGAATCGTACAGTCCGTGAAGTTCTTCATTATGCATTGGCCTCCACTATTCAGTCATCTCGGTCAGTTTCGGCCCGTATATCTTTCTCAAAATCTTATTTTCAAACACACGTAATTTATGTTCATCTGCTAGGGTCGTACTCCAACTTTCGCAACCGTGAAGTATTACCGGCAGAATAACCGCTCTGTATATTTCCTTTATATTAATCGCAATGTTAGAAGTTTGTGAACTAAATAGAAACATGGACGAATAAAGACAATAATTATATTTTCTGTTAATATCGACACGTTATTTGGAAATGTTCCTTTGTAACTACCAACACATTCAACCATATATATTTGTATCTAAGTCAGTGCTTGAAGTCGTAGTGTTAAATGAACAGCGATTGTGCAGAAAGTGCTTTTCAGGACTTCATTGTGGCATGAGAGCCATATCTCCTGGAGAATCATATTAAAGATTATCTTTACGAGAATTTAGTATAATATAGGATACTATGTGGAGTCTGTTGTTCCGTATTGTTGTACTCACGTAAAAGCTGCAACCAATGAAGTGATTTACATTTTGACCTTCTCCAATCATTCCAGAACCTCGATACACAAGAATGTAAATATACCACATTCTGGTTAATCTATAACAATAAGTAGAGAGACACAAATATTTCAGTTCTGTCTCTAATGTACGAAAAGAAATAATCAAAAAATAATTTACACATAAGATATAAAGTTTTGGGAAATTATAAATGCAAAAAGGGAGCGCTGCATGTATTCCTATTGAGATGGAACACAACACAGTACTTGCCTCTGGTGAACATATGGCGGAACTCTTGAATGATTATTATTTTACAAGTGTTTCCGCTCATCCACCTTCACCCACTCTGTGTAGCTTTTAACTAATATGGTCTCAAGCCCCGACTTCAATCTTAACTACTCCTTACGAAATAAAGTTTCTCCACCGATACCTTCCAGACCAAAGCTCAGTACGAGCTTATAATATTAATTCAGTACTTCGTCGTAATCCAACGGATTCTCTCTCATATCCGTTACCCCTCTTGTTAAAGATATGCTTTCTCCCCAACTATGGAATAAAGCTAATATAGTTCCTATACATAAGCCAGGTGGTAAATCTAATGTCTCTTCGTATAGACCCATTTTTTTCTACTTTCGTCTTTACTTATGGTCCGTGCAAAGAAATAAGAAAACTTGACAACTGTTCTACGCGGCATCTACCTAGCAGCTCTTGTTTATCTAAAGGGCAAATACTGCAAACGCATGCGATTAAATCTATTTTAGGTAACTCCCAACTTAATGTTGTATACTTGGATTTTTCTAAATGGTTAGACAAAATAATTATCAAGATGTTTCTATATAAATCAATGAACAGGTTTAACAGATATTGGAAATTTCTCTCCTTACTGAACTACTATTTTTTCAATTATGAATAGCGTGTGATTCTTTCTGATTTCTCTTCCAAATATGGTTCTGTATTGCTTGGTGTACGAAAAAGGATTGTCCTGTGTCAGCTAATGTTTCTTCGTTACATTGATGAGCTTTAATCTTACTTTGTAACAATATTCTTCTGTTTCCATTTGATGGTAAGCTCTTTTGTAAAATATGAGTAAAGTCCTCCTTTCTCAACAGGATATATCTGAAACAGTTGTTTGGTGTACTCGGAATATCACGGTAAATCTCTTAAAGTAATACGTAACTACTTTGTTTGCAATATTCCCATTAAGCAAGAAAGTTTTTTAAAGCTTTGGATAGAATTTTCGATGAAATAATAATCTTGATTGAGCTTATCACAGCCACTACACTAACACTTTTCCTTTCTGTGCAGATTCATTAGAATTCAGTCTTTCTTCAATATTTGTTTTTTAAAGCTTTCGTTTTACCTAAACTGGATTCTTGCTTTCCGATTTCGTATATTGCTTTCTCTACTCACTTGACAAGAATTATTCCTCTTTATCGTCATTGTCAAATACGAGACCGAACTTCAATTCTTCTAAAACAACACTCAAACGCCTTCTACAGACGAAACCTGAGAGATCTATTATTCTTATTCAAAATAACCAATGACGCTCAACGATCGTCGCAATGGTTTGGAAATATACACGCCTGCTACTACAGACAGTCATTTTCAGCTTTGAACAAACTTTTCGAAAGCAGGTAAAAATTTTATTAATACCTGTGATGTTATGTTTATACTGTTTTATTTGCAATGCATGTTGATATCAGGATTGTAGACTAGGGATGTGTTGTTAATGTTTTTATTGTAAAATTGCGATACTGCTCTATCTGAAACTTTGTAAAAACAAGTATTATCAAAACTTGTGACGAATTTCTTTAAAAAATATTAATAATTATTAACTTTATAGAAACAAATAAACTTCATTCCGACTAGTGGAGAAGGCAAACAGTACATTGCAATTATTATAGATCTATTCATATTTTTTTCCTCGTGTACCATTAACTTATGGAAAGATTGTCACAAGTAGAGTTCAAACTTATCTATGTCCGGTTCTGTTTCCACATTTGTTGATGTGGTTCCTAATCTTTCCTGTAAAATAAACTTCCTTATACTTTAATTTATGTTCGTGGAGGGAAATGTGTAATACGTTGCCTACTATAAAATACATTTGAAGCAGACGATTATTTGAAACCTTACTTTAAATAAACTCGCCTTCAGATTTAATTTTCATAGTCCCTGTCTTGGACATCAAAATCGTAGTTGACAGATAGAGAACAGCGTCTTCTAAGACCACCTTAGTAGCCATTGATGGTTTCATGTATGTCTCAAAGAAACTGTTGTATTTTCTTTAGACATATGTGACTATTACAAAATCATAAATTAAACTTAATGTGCACTTCATCACTCTAACGACCACATTTTGTGAAGCCATACA
>JAGDQP010073291.1:0-10405 GCA_022664845.1 Lepisma saccharinum | reverse complement strand
ATATATATATATATATATATATATTTCTCGTAACTGTATTATTTTCTGAACATCCTTGAGAGATAAATAGATATGGAGCTGATTTAAATTATTATGATATCGAGTTATAATTTAGCAAAAGCGAAACATACTCCTAAACTCTTTGACTTCACGAGTTGGATCACAATTAGTGGTTTCTATGCATTATCTTGTTACAGTATGCACAGTGTGTGAATTAGCGAAGGGAAGATACCCGATATTTCCCCACTGGCAAAGAAGTTTCGCACCCTGACAAATTTACTTTTCGTCCCCGCCAGGGATAAATTTATCTCCGCTACAAGATGTTTCATTTCGTTCAAGATTAGATAGAAATTGGGAACATTTTTATTTTGTAGAAGTTGAAACTATTTTCATGGAAGTGACTAGGGTATTTTGAACTTCTACAGGCAGTTAAGAAGTCTATTTGGAAGCCATTTCTTTTGTGATATTTATGAAGTAGCTTAATGTGAATGATTTAATATGATTGGTTTCTTTTAGAAGCACACACCCCTTTGCAAAATGAAACTGCGTGTTTTCCTTCTTCTCTCTCTCTCTCTCTCTCTCTCTCTCCACACACACACTCTATACATATCTATCCGTTCTTGTGTTTTATCTCCCCTTGGATAAAAGTTTAATTCCCACACTGATTTTGCATGCTGATTACCGTAACTCTTCATTTGAGTACTTAACCACAGTGATTGTCAGAATGATACCACCACAGGATGCAGTAGTTGACGACCATAATGACAATGATTTCAACAAGAAAAGTAATGAAGAAGATTCTTGCCATTTCGCAAGATGGGCTGGGGCAAGATTCCGTTTCGTCGTTGTATAATATCAATAACCTGCAACCCGCCAGCATGATGCAATATACGATCGGATAAAAAGGCCATATACATCTGTACTGAGAGTCGTCCTGTCTCTCCATTTTGAGTGACTCCTGTAACTCTGTCTATAATTAGAATAAATAATTAAGAATTACTTTCAAAATAAGTTTATCGGAAACATTAGAAATAAGTTTCACAAGAACATATCGTGGGTCGGCAGATAGAAAGGATATCCTGGTATAAGATACCGGGTATACGAAACAGTAACAACAATAACAGAATGAAGAAATCTGAATTTGGTAACACCTTTGCAAAAGCTCACATCAATCATTTAAGACCAAACGCATACTCCAACATGCCAGTCTGTAAATCTTATTCTACTAATTTGTACCAAGGAATTACCTTACCACATAGCTTGTATAATCCAGTTCAGGCCATAAAAGTACATATCCCTTTCTTTCCACCGACCGACGATATTACAGTGCAACGGAATAGCAAAGTTCTGTTATAGTTTAGAGGCAACACAATCTACAGAACGTAAAATATGTAAAACTTCGAAAATGTTGCAGCTCAACATTGAATTTAATGATATTGAAGTGTATTCACAAGGACAAGATGGGAATTCCCTTCCACTGCAGTGGTAGTGATAGTCGGAATTTGTATTGTTTGGTGTGGTACTTATACTTCTCCTAGACATTTTTCAATGCGTACGAAGTAATGCTATTTCCAGCCGGAGTAAACAAATTGACAACAGCAATTACGTGTGTATATATAGTGGTAGACAAAATTATTCGAACAAAGCGATGTTTGTGTTAGTGCGCTATTACACTCACCAGCGCACTGCACAACAAGCTGGAACAACAAGATACTCGCTTGGCTCACTATTATACGCACCAGCATGCAGCGCAGCTTGCTGGTAGCCCATCGGCTTCCTTCACCGCTTCACATATAGGCAGCTTTTACACATGGGCGTCGATAGAAAATTTTCCAGAGGAGGGATCAAGTGATAGTTTCTAGGCGAAAGTCAAGTATATTATCTTCATTATTATTCAAAAACTGAGAAAGATATAATATTTGTAAGATCTTCTAAATAAAGTTCAATATGAAAGAAGATTACGTAGACATAGAGCTTTCTACAAAATGTGGAAACAATATTTCTTGACTGCGAATAACAATTGCTGGTAAAGGAGTTCCACAATGGGGAATTCCACGTCTACTGAATGTTTTTAATAACACTAAACAATATAGTTCACCGGAATCATTTAATTCTGTTTGGAAATGTTCTGCAAGGTGTTCGAACCATCCTTCCCAAAAGTGTTCCTAAATCTGTTTGTTTACTTACGTAATTTAAATATGCAGTTCAGAAAACAAATCAAAGTTTTTTTTTATTTTATTCTGTTCTAAAATATGAATAGGTATAGCAACAAAAGTGAATAAAATTAATAACCAAAAATATTATGTTAAAAAATGTATTAAAAGCATGTCTCTTAATTGTAAAATGTTCAGGAGACAAGTCCAGACAAAAAAATTCAGCACATTAAGGAGGTTTGTGATACAAGACTTGGTCTCAAAAATTGAAGAATATGGAAAACAACTTAGGACTAACAAGATTGAGACAAAAATGAAGGTAATGAAGGAGACATTCAAATCTCAGTTGATAGAAAGGACAGTATCATTATTAATATAAGAATATCAACCATAGATGAGATTCACAAGGAGATACAACTTTTTCCGTGGTGTGTTGAAGCCTCTTTGGTTCATCGCATTTTTTTAGGTAGGATAATCAAGGCTCCATATGTGTTAAGTATCGTCCTTTATTTGTAATATTTGCAGATAATTGTTTTTGCAGATAGCAGCTTGGTAGTACAATTTTGAAAAGGCGACCTTCTTTTATATTTTCAGTGCAACCAACTTGAAAAAGTAAATTATCACTACAAATTGTACTCTTCAGTACAACAACTGAAAATTGTGATCACAAAACTGTACTTCTAACAAGGAGACCGTCAACATTGTCATGCTGAAACCTACACTCAAATTTTTCGTGCGTGTCGATTACACAAAAATAACACTCCACACAAAATTTGAGGTGCCAATTCAAAGTGCAAGTGGGCCATTTTTTTTTTAAAAAAAAGGAAAATTTTGATGCCACAATATAAATATAGTTGGCTACACTGACCGAGTGTCAGGTGGAGTGCAGTTTCTTTTTAGAATTGGCTCCAGAGCTGCAGAGAATTCTTGATTCATCTTTACATCAGTAAACATCGTTTCTCTTTGTGCTCTCTTAGTGTTCATCGATTTCTCAATTTAGCTTTAGTGTGTGCATATATTAATTGTGTAATAAGTGAATTTATATTACCACTAAGAAGTTTTTGAAACTTCCCTTTTCTGAACATGTCTGCGGCATCGGGGGGTTCAGATAACCCCCCAGATCTTGAGAGAATCGAAGTTGCTTCTTCGGAACAACATTCCACACACGAAACTTCTCCAACCACTACTCCACCTATTTTGCAACCTGAACACTTTACTAGAGTATATCAATATGAACCTCACCACCTAGCTCCATATGTGTTACATGTTAAACTGCATGAGGAACCGAATCATGGTCCCCCACACCCTATGACTATTGGGAAATTGTTTTTTGCACGTAACATCTCCGGATTCAAACGGTTTGACTTTGTGGGGAAATCTCTCCTAAAACTTACGTTTGATAGTGGTCTCACCGCAAATGAGTTTTTGCGCCATCCTCTACTTGCCGAACAACGTTGGCAGGCTTACATTCCTAGCTTTGCACTCCACACACTTGGTGTCATAAAACATGTATCCATTGATGTCACACCTGAAGACATTATACGCGACATCCGTTGTTCTGCTCAGGTCCTGCATGTTAGACGATTACATCGTAACCTTGCGGATGGCACCAAACAACCGACGGAGACAGTTGTTGTAACTTTTAATCAACAGGTACTTCCTCCGGATTGTTTTCTTTAGTTTCTTCACCGAATAATCTCCCCGTACATACCTCCGATCCGCCAATGTCTTAACGGCTGCTATCGCTACGACCATGTTCAAAGAAACTGTAGATCGACCATTAATACTTGTAAAAGGTGTTGTGAAAATCACGCAGAAGATACATGTACTAACCCTTTGTCTTGCACACACTGTCGCCAACCCCATCCGGCTGACGACAAAAATTGCCCTGAAAGGGAACGACAAAAGAAAATTGTCAATTTGGTAGCCATTAACGGTACCTCTTATCATGAGGCAAATAAGCTAGTGCCGAAATATACTTCTCAGTCTCACAGTACTAGGTTAGCTACACGTACTCCACTCCCACACTCGTCTACCTTCGTTACTCCGTCACTTCCGATTACTTTTTCGGCAGCAGTTCAATCTCCTGCCCCAACGCAATTAGCGCAACCTCCTGATGTTCCTTCACATTTACCATCTCATCAATCCTTTACGGGGAAAAGACGTAAGGATAATTCGCCTAAAACTTCTCCAGTCTTCTCAAGGCCCTTACGGTCTTCTCACCGTCCTGTACCTCTCAATTCTCAACCATCTGCATCTCCTACTCGAATGACTTCACTCCCAGTCCCAAAAATAACTAGGACCCGTCTCCAGGGCATCACACCCATTCCACACTCCTCTATGTCAAATTCTACTTTCTCATCCATCACGGATCCCATACATCACGAAACTACTGATTCTTCACCTTCCAAAATGCATCATGTTCTCTTACAAATTATTGACACTTGGGTGTCGGCTTCTAAAATCGATCCTACTACTGTTGATTATCTTAAAACAAAAATTTCTACCCTTTTTAAGCAATAATCCAATGTATTCTCCACTCCGCTTATTACAATGGAATGTCCATTCTATCATTTATAAACTCTGGGCATTACGCTTACTTGCCCATATGTATCACCCACATTTAATTTTTTCTCCAAGAAACCTGGAATTTCCGGGATTTTCCTATTAAGATTCCTGGCTATACTTTTCATGAACAACATCGCCTTGCCGATAATTATGGAGGTATTGCAGTAGGTATTCATACGTCTCTTATGAACACACACTTTACTTTTCCTACTCCAGCAGAGCTCCCTCATTTACAATCGCAAGGCATCTCCTGTTCCAGCTTTCATTTCTTGAATTTGTACATTCCCCGATAATATTCCTAGTACTGAATTCTGGCTCCATTTATATGATACCATGCTTCCTAATACTGTTATTCTTGGTGACGCTAATACTCGCCATCCTCTTCTCGGTGGCACCAAAACTAATACTGCTGGTTCTAACCTTATTAACAGTCTTTCGAATACAGATTATGTTTATCTTAATGATGGGACTCCCACGCGAGTGACCCAACCTACCCAAAGCACTAGTGCATCGGATGTAACGTTACTCCCTTTGCAGCTTTACTTGCACTCATATTGGGAAATTTACTTCGATCCCTTTGGGAGCGATCACTATCCGATTATTACTACCATAATGAATGGTCACTCTTCTGTTGTTCCTTCCCAACATACCCAATTTTCTACTCGTTCCATCCCTTATATTCCTTCTGGCCTCAATTATATACACAAACAGCCACTGAATTATTTAATCGTAGTCCCGTTCAATCTTTTACTAAGATCCATAAAATTATTCAAAACTGTGCTTCTCGCTCTACTCTTTCACTTCATCCTACTAGATTTCAACGGCATCGTCATACACCCATTCGGTGGACACTTACGTGCCAGAAATGGGTCAACCTTCGTCGAAAACAGTTATCCTTCTTTCGCAAATCACCTACTTTAGCAAACTTTCTACAATATCGTCAAACGTGCGCTGCTACTCATCGCATTCTTCGTTCTACCAAACGAGAACATTGGCGTACCTATTGCTCTAACTTATCTTATGCCATTCCGACACCTCGCTTATGGCAGTATATTCGCACAAAACTTCACTCTACTTTACCGCCTCATTTCGGATTGGATCCACAAGCTCCATGGGTTGAGGAATTTCATTGTATTCTTGCCCCGTATACTGTTTGCCGGGATACGGCTCCTCTTCTTCCACTTTTTGCCTCTCCTCCAGATTCAAATGTTAATCATACTTTTACAATCGCAGAATTACAAACTGTCTTACAACATACTCCTGATACTAGTCCTGGAATCGATAATATATGTTATGCACATTTAAGACATCTTCCTCTCGGATGGCTACATGCTATGCTTTATCTGTTTAACAACATTTGGAACACTTGCCATATTCCTCTTGCCTGGAAAGATCATATTGTTCTTCCAATTCGCAAACCATTAAAACCAGCTGGTAGTGCTACAAGTTACCGTCCTATTACTCTACTTAGCTGTTTGACGAAGACCTTCGAACATTTAGTTCTTAATCGTTTACAATGGTGGGTTGAACACTATCGTCTGTTTCCTCCCTCTATCACGGGATTTCGCAAAAATCACAATAATTTGGATTCCCTCAGTCCTTTTATCATTGATATCTGGACTGCCTATCAAACACGCTCATATGTCTTAGCAGTTAGCATCGATATCACCTCCGCCTATGATTCCGTACTCTTAGATCGCCTTATCTTCTTTATGTTTAAATACAATATTCCCCCTATTTTTCGTAGTATCATTTATAATCTATATGTTAACCGCCGACTGCTTCACACGCCGCCGTTTGTATACTTTGCCTGTTCTCCGTATTGAAAACCATCGTCTAGATTACGGTCCTTATATCAAATACTTGGGAGTTTATTTGGATGTTAAACTTACATGGAAAGAACACTTCTGCCGTCTTGACCAGAAAGTAATATCCACCTTACAACTAATACAAAGAATTGGTCGGAAATCATGGGGCTCTCATCCCTCGCTTCTTCTTCGTATCTACACACAATGCTATGAAGCACATATAGCATATGATGGCATGATATTCTCTACCTCTCCCCAGTGGATTAAACAAAAGCTTCTCCGATATCACTACCAAGTCTTAAAACTTATATTTACACAGCCGCATAACTCCCCAATGCATGCGTTATTGGAAGAAGCTGGCATTATACCTATGCATATTCAACTCCAACAACAGGCGATGAAATATGTCGTATGTCGATATGCTGACATTACATCCCTAACTATACCTAAACTTAAACTCCTCTATTTACGAAATGCAAACCGTAATTTGCCTTATCGACGTCAGCTCCCTTGGCTTTATTCTGCTTATGCAATGATTTACCATATATTTCCGCAAATTAATCGCTTCCCTACTCTCCCTTGTTTCATTAGTAGTTATGATAATGTATATTCCATTATTACACCGGATATTCCTACTTATCCCCCTAAACATATTCGTCAAAAAATTAATACAATCGCTACTAATATCTGATTAGCTTATACAGCTAGCTGGTCGCCAGATATAGTATATACACGGATGCATCTCGTTCTCCACAAACCCAAGTGGGCGCTGCTATTTCCATCCCTCAACTCAATTATTCTGCGTTATATCAATTACCTCTTAATACTTCTATCTTTGAAGGTGAGGCCTTTGCTATACGTGAAGCATTACTTTTCATTCAGCGTCTCATATCTTACAAGCTTGCATATGCACTGATGCTCTAAGCGTCCTTCAAGCTTTATCTCCGATCAGATGGGATTCCCGCTTGACTTGGCTCCTTTTAAACATCAAAATCATTACTCTTCGCCTGCAACTAAATGGAGTTACTATTCACTTTTTGTACACAGAAGCGCACTCAGGTATAATCCCGCATGATCATTGCGACCTATTAGCAAAACGTGCAGCGGTCACCGGTTGCAGGATTCCGCTCATTTTGCCACCATCCAATCTTTTTGCCCAACTGCAACATCTTTTATCTCCTATTATTACTGCTTCTCACAACCACAGTCGTCATAGTTCTGGCAAACATTACTGGGCGATCCAACCTACTCCCCTACAGTGCCGTGGTTTTCTTCTCTACTCTGGAGTCGTAAACATATTATCCAACTTATCAGACTTCGCTTGGATACCGCTCAAACTCCTTTAGTACAGTACCGCCAACATCACCGTATAACTCCACTTTGTGAATGTCAGCAAGCTATAGGCGATATAAATCACCCCACCTTCTCATGTCCGCTTTATAATTTGTCCCGAGATGAATTATACACTCATTTACATCGGTATTTTACATATGGTCCTTTTTCACTTTCCTTTATTCTTGCTACAACTCATCTCGACCTCTATCGTCTTCTTTTACAATATTACGATGCAAACTCCCTAATATTTTAAGGTCTTTCTCATTTGTGTGCCCTTATACGTTTTTCTTTCAGTATGCTCACATTTAATGTGCATTTCACTTTCTATACACATTATGTACAGTATTAACAGATATTTTGATCCATCATCGTCTACTTTCGAGATACTTGATTCGCTATTTCATCTTTCACCCCCATCATAGCACTTGTGATTCATCAATGTTCGAATGCAGCGGGCTTCATCTGTCTATCATTAGCTCTGCAATGCCCCAGAGCAGAAGATAACAATGCACTTGTCTCCTTAATCAATCCCTGTGTTTGTGGCGTCTCTTACACTTCATTCATCTTTCTTTTACACTACACTTATATTAATCATACTATATTATTATTATTATTATTATTATTGTTATCAATATTAGTATTTCGATCACATACAACGTTTATTTTACCTTATGCACACACTATTTCTATTTCTTATAATATTTACGACTTACAAGGAAAACACTTACGAGGAAAGGGCATGAAAATCCTAGATTGCGATTATTGCCCGTAATCTGGCGCTGCATGTGCTATGAACTGCAGTCGTCAGCCCGAGAAGACGAAAAAGGAAGAAAGAGTTGCAGAGCAGCGGAGATCCCACTTGGAAACACTTTCAGTACGGCACAGAACTTTTGCGTAAACAGAACTTTTGAGTAAACAACTCTTTTGCGTATGTCCACCGCTAACCGGGGGCTGCGCCACCCCCACATACCTCCCGCGGCTAACGCCACCCAGTTCCCTTCCGATGCACCCTCCTCCCTTGCACACCGAGCGATGCATCCTGCCCTGCTGGGTTTATATACATCCAAGTTTTTAGTACCTCTTTTAAAATTATAAATCACAACTTTTATTAAATTTCCTTTTGTGTATTTACATAAAAACGAAAATGCTTTACTTTTCTGTAAGAAAAAATGTGTAAATGTCGACGCCAGGGTTCGAAACTGGGACCTTTAGATCAACTTTAAGATGCCTTGACCACAAGACCAAATTACAGCTGCCGGTTTGAGCGCTTCCCGCCGTTATTTATAGTTCAAGCTGCGCGAGAGTGAGCTATTCGTACCGGAAGTGTTTCCACATGAGTATGTGGAAAAATATGTGCCCTGCTGATAGTTCTGAAACATATATATATTGGAGGTGGAGTAGGGATGGGTATTAGTGCTAGTTTCCGTAACATTGATAACAGTAGCTGTAATGTAGAAATAGGTGTTAGGGCTCACTTTCATTGATTCTTGCGTTACTTGTTTTGCTTGCGATTTGGGTGACTAGCCAATTGAAACACGTGTTACACTTACCTTACAAGAAAACATGCAATAAAACACGTGTTTCAATTGGGTACTCACCCAAATCGCAAGCAACGCAAGACTGAATGAAAATCAGCCCTTAAAACTAATACTTCAAATAGTAGTTCTAAAGTAACCGTCTTTAACATGGAGTTCTTTATTCCCAACCGTAATAATGCAATATAAAAGCACAGTTTTAGATTAACTTACTTACGTGTACTCTGCAGTATTACATGTTACACACGTTAACAGCCTCTTTCTTCAAACACTTGCTGTGCAAGCCCCAGAACACTTGGTTCTACATTCTATAGATAATGCAAACACACTACATTACCACATAAGCTACCGCCAGCCTTAAGCAGCAAGCATCCTGTTTAAATAATGAATGTTGCGTTCGAAAGATTGCGCCGAGACCTCTCCAACGATACATCAACTACCCTAGTAGTTCCAAAGTTGAAAATACCCCCACCAAAACTGGAGATCCGACCCTGTAATCAGGATGAATGATACGGGATTGAACTCGTCTTGCCGAGACCTTTCCAACGACGTCTCAATCATCTTTCTAGTCCTAGTAGTTCCTAGGATAAAAATTACCACCCCTATCTCTGGAACCGCCCCTGCAATCTAGAATTATTTGCATCAGTTCATAACCATATTGCTGCAACAGTAAATTTGGCTACATTTTCTTATCCAATTAGTGGTATTTCCTCCCTCGTTCTAAATTATTGTTTCTGACAGTGATCACAAGGATCTGGAATCCTCTTTCCCAGATATTCTTAAATCTGGAAGGCATTTCTGCGCCGCTCGTCTGGGGTGTAGAAAATGTTTGGAGCTAGAGTTTAGGTTAGATGCGTTGCGTGCGTACTCTAGGCTCCTGGCGACCCTGTTTGCTTTCCTAGATTGTTTTTGGTGTTGCAGTTTTGACTTCACCTAACCAGGAAGTGTGTGTGATCTCTTTTGGGATCTTGGGTTGGGGTCCTTTCGCATATATATATATATATAT
>JAGDQP010073290.1:0-10405 GCA_022664845.1 Lepisma saccharinum | reverse complement strand
CACACAACGAAATATCCGCACCACTATCCACTAGAGCGGTAACATAATGATCTAATATCTGAATTCCAATTGTAGTATCATAGTTCACATTACTATTGGCTGTAACTTTCGGATCCGTCACAACTTCTGTATCCTCTTCACTGTTGTATTCCCATTCACTCATACACAGCACAGAATATTGTATTGGATATTTCTTGACTTGATCCACACAGTTCAAGCGTTCATTATGTACACTTTTCTCACTCACTCGTTCCACATTCACACGCATTTCATCGACATAGGTATGGGTCATCTCTTGGAATGGCGTCACTCCTTCGACCCGAAAGGGGGACGAGTTTATCAGTTTTTTGAATTGATGAGAGGTGATGGGGTAGAAGTTTCCCTCATCCTTTCACCATCCTGGGAAGATGGACTTCTTCCTGGTGATCGGGATCCATTGTTCGGTGACGTTCGGTCTGAGTTCGACACTGGACGCTTTCGGCCACGACCTCTTCCTCCGCGTTTCTTCGAACCACGTTGCTTCCCCCTCTGTGATTCATTACTTGTTTCTTGATTTGCTCTACATCCTGACGCTGATTCGGTTTTTCCATCCTCCATTTCTTCAGAGCTTCGTGAGACACAGCCACGGGTTTCTACTTCCTCTTTCGTAACACTTCGAACAAAGACTGGTTTCCCTTTACCATCATCTTCTTTGCTCCGAGGGGCTGAGGGTCTTCTCTGTTCCGCAGCTTCATAGATGGTATCCAATTTCCGAACAACGTCTAGCAACTCAACGAGCGTAGTGAACTTTCCAGAAGCTAGCTGTCGTTGATAAGATATAGGTAACAAGCTGATAATAGTACTGCAAATCTGCGTATCAGAAGCCAGTACATCCAAGTCTCGTAAACGTCTAAACCGTTCGGTGACAAACTGTTCCACACTTCGTTCCACGCGTGGGTTGAATTGTATTGTTCTGAGGCGAGTAATATAAGTACATACTACTTCCTCCGATTGGTAGAAGGTGATAAAGGCACGTCTAAAGTCTGCATACGTATGAAAATTGCCAATTTGTGAATAAAACCAGGAAAGTACCGAACCTCGCAGCACAAACGGAATAATTTCTAACATTTGTCCGGGCGGAATACCCACTAGACTTGTTTCTCGGTCAAGCTGAGACAAGAAAGCACTTGCGGTCATGTCATCACCATTAGGAAAACAGGTAAATGATCGTAAATCTGCTAGGCGAACCTTGACTCTCCTTTCCGGAACTTGTGTCTCTGATTCACTCTCTTCGAATTCCAAACGCCTCTGCCTTACTTCTCTCTGACGGGCATTGGATCTTCTTCCTCGTTCTCGTCGATGGTGTCGATTCCTACACTCCGTGAAGCTTCTCCGGCGTTGAATTCCAGACGTACCATCCTCTGTTGACCGTGGTGGGCTGTCCTGTTCAGAATATCCGCTTTCTGGTCCTGTACTTGATTCTTCACACTTCACACATCGATTTACACTTACCCTTCCGACGTCTTTGATAGCTAAGTTGGGAGAACACTGAGATATAACTTTTTCTGGGGTATCAATAACACCTGAACGCTGTGGAGGTAATTCTTTATTCACATCGAAACATTGACCCGACACACATTCATCTAAGTAATATCGCAACGCAATTTTGGTACTATTTGAACCTAAACCTGGATAGGATGTGGGTGCCTTACCAATATGATCCTCTAGCTGTCGTTCAACTCGTTCCAGTCTTACTTGATGTTCCTCCATGGTTCTACGTGTAGTAACTTCCCATTCCTCCAACTGCTCTGCCACCAGTGTTGCCTGCTCGTTGATTTCACGGCGAGTCTCCTGTCGATGTTCCTCGAGTTCATCTTGTATCTTCTGTTGTTGTTCTGTCACCAATTGGAATTGTTCGTTGACTTCATTGCGTATCTCCTGAGGTTGTGCACGCATTTCTTCTCTCAATTTATTGACATCTTGTTGGAGCTCCTGTCTCTGGGCCTCAATTTCTTCCCGGATTTTCTGTTGATTTTAAGGGATCTCTTCCCGCAATTTCTGCTGCTGTTCGTTCATCTCCTGAAATTGTTCATTAATTTCATTACGTATCTTCAGCGGCTGTTCCTTTAGTTCATCACTCAGCTTCCGGATGTCTTCATGTGTTTCCTTCATTTGTTCCTGGATCTCTTGTCGCTGTTCCTGGATCTCTTGTCGCTGTTCATGGATCTCTTGACGCTGTTCCTGGATCTCTTGTCGCTGTTCCTGGATCTCTGCTTGCAGTTTCTGTTGCTGTCCCTGGATCACTGCTTGCAGTCTCTGTTGCTGTTCTTGGATCTCTTGACGCTGTCCTTGGATCTCTTGACGCTGTCCTTGGATCTCTTGACGCTGTTCTTTCATTTGTTCTAACATCTGAAGTAATAATGATCCAAAGCTCTCTTCTTTTTGTTCCTTAGGTTCGGGTGATTGCGCTTCTGTACACTGAGAACAGATCCACGACTTGGTCAGCGTAACGCCTAGGTCAGACTGCTCCTTCTTAACGCAAGGACTATCGCCTCTGCCAACGCATTCAACATGATAAGTCTTACGACACCGGAAACATGTAATAGTGCCACTGTCCGGTCGATTCTGTCCGCAACAGAACTTAATTGCCTCACGTTCATCAATACCGGTGATACCAGTAGATTCAACGAGTTGCGTTTCACTTTTTATTGGCTTCATGGTGTGGTCCTCCATAGTTCGTTCGCAACAACCGTTAATGCCTACGAGTTCTACTACAATGGTGAAAGTATTATGTCCAAGATGAACACACGAAAAAGTATGCTGATCAAATTCGTAACACGTTAATCCTCTTCTTCGTCCCGAGTTTCGGCACCAAATTAATATGACGGTTCTCTTGGTAAGTGAAGAATTCCTTCCTCCCGGAGTACCAATCCGTACAATAATTTGCCGGGCAGTAATTAAACGTGTACGTCCCACTTCTCTTGAAAAGAGCGCCGCGGGATGATATAGCTTCCGTGATAACGAGCGAGGATAAAGGCAACCCTACTGCTCACCCTTGGGGTCCTGTATAATACTTCCAAACCAGTAAGCCAGTGAATTCCGGAGACAAAGGTTGGTGGAACGGTAATACCGATAATAGGTCCTCTGAGCCCCGAAATACTGTAAAAACGCACAAAAATCAACAAATAGATGAATGTGTGCAAATGGCGGGAAACGGTCGCAAAGTGCGTGACGAACGTTGAAACACTCGAAAATGGGTGAAAAACACTGTATTTAGGCGGAAAACCACGTTTTTAGCATTTGGAGCCCCGGCTCAAAAACCCACAAATCTGCGGATCACTACTACTGACTCCGACCAAAATATTGAAAAATGTCACTTTTGGTGAAACTTCACGAAATACCGTAGTAGAAATGTTTTCTTCAGTATTCCAATAAATACTAACACTTTCTACACTTTTTAGCGTACTTTATTACTATTTTCAGAAATTGAACTTTTTCCGGAATTATGGTATTCCGTCGGTATAAAAGGTAAAACATACACAAAAACGCCAATAAGTTGATAGATTACTACAAAGTAATGAATATATTTAATATTTGACCTGATTACAGGGCACACACGCGATTATTCTTTTGTGTGTGTGTTTACTTCTGTAGGTACGTGATAATTTTACCAAAATTTGAGTGCGTTTGAATGTGTCAAAACAGGAGTAACATACACAATAATGCACTCTACTAATAACGAAACGATCAAAATGCTTTTGACATCAATTATAAGAAATTATCGTTAATGCAAATGTTTATCGGCCGGGTACCCGTAAAGCGTTGAGCCCAACGTTACACAATTTTTACTTAATTATGCAACTATATTTTCCTTACGCTCTTACGACGTTTACGTACACCTATGCTCCATGAACATTCGAGTCCGATGAAGTATATTTTATACTTAACATGCACAACAATATTTATTTTTTATTAACAAGTAACAAGGTTGTACTTCACATTAGTTGACGGAGTACAATTAACTTTCTCGACATTCGGCTTTAATCTCTGAACGTGCTTTGTTTACATGTACCCGATAGGCACTGATCAAGAATTATTATATTATAAATGTCGCTTTAAAAGACGTTCTGACAATTAAAGAAATTGTATGCGACTTGTATCACAATCGTTTTAATAGTATTGTCTTTACTTTTACGAGTTAGGTTCTCTCTAATATTACTACAGTTCAATGTACTTGTACCGCGCGAGTAATTCTATTGTATCATAGTATTACATAATTTACGCTGTTAGTATCTTTTTTATAAACAGGAGTTTTGAACTGACTACTTAGGTTCCGTACAAAACTTTTTTTTTCCTTACAATTCTTGCGTTTACATTGATTTTTTATTTATTTGCTTTCGAGTCCAACGAATGCTAGCAAATTACAACTTACAACTAAATATACCAAAAGAATAATAGGATCCTTTATTTAGTTGAATTGTATTTCTTTAGTTGTTGCCCACAGAAAAACTATCTAAACGAAGGCAAGGTAAAACGCATATCGGATAATCGACGACGACGTTAACAATAGCATCCCGCGCATCAACAATCCGCGTATAATCACGTGACTTCTTTTTTGTCTTCAAGAGCACTGTTGACGATATGTAACTGATGCAACGAGGCCACGCATAATCCGATGTCATTTCACTCGACACAATAAAATATATTCCTTCTGAAGCTTGCAAATAGTCACTGCAAATATGTAATTAGATTTCAACAGGTTGTCTATAATTAAGAGAAACGAAAAGGGTTACCTTCAGTGCGGCGTACTCGTCGTCCAGCAAAAATAGGTATACGTTACTTGCTCCTTGGCGTTCACTATCCCAGCTTTTCGTCCTGTTTTTATATTCCTGTGAATCCTTGGAACTTACTGATCCTTTTGCACTATAAGTTTTGTATATGTAAGTAATTACACTTGTACAATGAGAATTTTTTGTCACTGGCGCACGAACAATGTTTCCTCCCCCGTGCAGCACGCAATGTCTTCTGCTGTCTCGGGCGATGCAATGTTACCAGCTCGCTCGGGCAGGATTGTCCAGTACCACCACAAACATACGCCGGGCGTTGACTCAAGCGTCTCTTCATGCATGCGACGATATCAATGCGTGTCGGAATATAAGAAATACTTTAAGAATATCCAACTGCACTAAATGTTGTTATAATCATGTGAGGGCGAATTACCTGTCCGTCACAAATCGACCGCTAAACTTCTAGTCAGCGCTACGTTGAGGCCAACTCTTTTATTTTGCGTACTCTTCTTGGCCAAAATCAGACTTGATCTCAACTTACCACTTGCAGAACTGATCCTAAGTCTGCTTTTCATCTCTCTGTAGAAACCAGCAGAGATGATGACGAGTTGATCTCAAGGATCCTCACCCGCTTTCAATGAACAAAAAGAAAGACGATCTTTTACCCCGGACGAACTGATGGAGAACGACTTTATCGCCTAGAAAGCAGAAATTATTTTGTAGTCCAGGTAACTGGTAAGAATGAAAAAGGGAAGTGAGAAAACCTCTGAAGAGTCATAATTTTTAAATTTATTCTCCCGGCCACCTACGATGAAACTGAGATATCTCTGGAGTTGATTCTGTCGAAAATTTTCCCTTTGAAGATCTCATGAGGCAGAAGCTTCCTTCCCATTTCTCTACAACCTTCCATGTGGAGGTTCTTTCGTGTTCCTTAATTGAAGACTAGAAAATGGTAAACGATGTAAGTGCCAGAAACGAAATTTTACAGGATAGAGGAAGAACAAAAGGTTTTAAACACGCACAACTACAAGATCTACCGTTTCGATTTTGTACTATTTTCAATGGTTCTAGGTCACTTCTAGATTTTTTTGCAGGTTTTCAGACTTGGCAATTCGAACATTTTAACATCGAAAACACGATTTGCGGATTTGTAGCACTTACAACGTTTTTCATTTCCAGTTTTCAATTATACGTATAACATTTTTCAGTAGTAGTTCTGTTTTGGTATCTACTGTGTATTAAGCTTCCCCAAGTTGGCTTTACTTGCTATAATCAATGAAAATGTATTGTTAAATACATCATTTTAACCACTGTCTCAAGTTACCCCAACCCATTGGGTAACTTGAGACACACAGTTTTTACTTTATTTTTCTCAGAATACCTAGAAGTATCTGTATCGCCATTATAGCGGGTTCTGAAACTACACATGTAAACTGTAGCTCCCCATATGCTGGTTTAAAAAAATATGAAATAAATTTGTGGTTGTGTTAAGCTAAAATTTGAAAGTGTCTCAAGTACCCATTTGAGGGTAACTGTCGTAATTTCTACCAGCAGCTCCTTGAAGTAAGGCCAGGACTGTTACTTGTCACTTCCTTCTCTAACGGATACTATAATTTAAGAATAAGATGAACTCTTGCTTAACAATCTAGTAAATATAGAGATGTGTCGTATTTATTTTTAATTTTTCTATGTGGTTCCAGTTACAGAACATTGGAAATTTATAATTGAAACATGTCAACAATATTGATAACTGGAGAAAATCCAGTACATTAAATTACATGTTTGTCTAAAAGTAATTATAAATAAATTATAAATGAGTGTTCTTGTTTATAAAAATAAAAACGCTGGATGGAGACAATCAGGAATTGGAGGACCCGGTACGTTACACAGCCGGTTTTTACGGCGCTAAACTGGAGAAGATCCTTCTTTGGAATTTATAATAAGTTTTCATAAATTATTATTAATAATAATAATGCCATTATGTTTTAGACGTACCGAGATGCATAGCTTTCGTTTCACGTCACTATGCTTCTTTTTTTAATATCGAACTGGTTCTCTAAAAAAAAATAATATAGCTTATCACTTGTATAATTACATCCAACACTGTATACATTGTTCCGTGCAAAGTCACAACCACACCCCCAATATTTGATGAAAAGAAGAGAAGGAAGAAGGAGACACCCACCTACTGAAGGGCAAGGCCAAGGGTCTTCGTGTATAAAAGACAGAGCAGAGAGCATCGGAACAAGCTGATTTTTCAGTGGACAGTCATCACCAACACTCCAGAACCAACATGAAGTTCATCGTAAGTAATAAGATTGAGTTTTCTTTCTTTCTTTTCATCTAGTTAAAGTCTTTTAACAACTTTACCTTGGCTGAATAAAAAGTAAGTTCTTTGTTTCAACCTTTTCGTGAGTTAGAAGAATGTTTGGAAATTTCTAGACAAAAATTAAACGTGCCAATGTTTGCTCGGAAAACGTAAAAGAATTGAGAACGAGTCGTGCATTCGAACCAATGATTTGTGAATAAAAGTGCAAATCCAAGCGCCCTAAACTTCTCAACAGCAGCTACAATTCAAATGAATTCTCCTACCGTTGCATTTGTAGAGATAGAGAGATGATATTTTATTCTAGTACCTGAAAATTCACCTAAATTGTTATATAATTTCCACATTTTACTTTTACGATAAGAGAATCGTAGCCTATTGGTAGACAACGAACTTTGTGAACAAAAATACTATCATTTCCAATTATATTCGCTCTATAAAGCGCACTTTAACAGTGTATAATTATACTTTAAATTAGAACACATTAATTTTCAGTTTCGGTAAGAATATTCAGACTCTAATGTAATAGAACACTCAAAGATTTTTTTTCTCTTCACTTCTGAACTGAGCACCGTGATCATACCTTTTAATGACAGATTGATTGAATCGTAATTAACGCCCTTAACGAACTTCTAAGCTTCTAAGGACGGGACTTACATTTTTTGGTAAAGTGAGCTCCAAACTACTCTGTTTAATGGATCCCACAGAACTTGAACCCGTAACCAGGCACACACAAGGTGAGCATGGTGACAACTAGGTCAACCAAAAGGCCCTCATAAGCATTGGAGGAGTTAAGCACAGTACACGTGAAAAACATTATTCAGAATTGGTATCAGAAATCACCCGAAGAATTTCATTGACTTCTTTAAAATTAGTGCAAAGTCAAGTGAGCACATTTAAAGAATGTATATTACAATATAATTTACGGTCAGGCACTTTTTAAAATAATTTTAAGACATATCTTGTTTCTCCAGCTTCTTAAACGTTCTATTTTGAATTTATATCTTGAATAAGATGCAATAGTCATTTCTATTAAGTATATTAATGTGGCCGACTTTAGGTATCTGGAATTCAGGAGCGTCCCTGTTGTCGGACAGGGTGACTGCATGATAAGGGGTACCTCTTATTTAGTTTTCTTGATATGTTAAATTTATGTTGTTTTTTTCTTCCCAATAACCGTATCCCTTCTAACTTTGAATAAAATTAACAGGAATCCTATCAATTGCTTTGCTTGAAAATGAATTCCAGTCAGGCCTTTACCAAATTGCAAACATGACTTTCTTGCAAGCGTTTGGGAAAAACAGTGCCATTTTTATTCTGAAGCAAATTCGATCGCTTGTAGAAGAAAAAAAGTGTCACTCAATATGTTCATCAACAATAGTGATAATTATTTCATATTGTTCCCTCAGTTATTAACCGCGCCATTAATTACCCCAGTCACCAATTACCCTACCTGACCATATATATGTAGATGAGGGGTAATTTAGAATACATTTCTTATGATAGTAAAAAATTTGTTAGTATCCACTATTTAAAAAAATATACAAAGTTATAATTTGCGATAAAAAATCAGGATTCATATCTAGGACTGTCGGGTATTCGCCCCCTAGAAGAGACGAGACTGGATAAAGCACAACCGGAGACCCTTGATGTGTATGCTCAAAATATCTGACAAACAGGTTTGAAAAAAAAGTTTTCTTGGCCTACTGCTGAACGTTGGCACCAAGCCGTGGAATAGGTCCAAAATTTTGTTAAAAGAGTTTCGGACTTCCTTAGCACCTCTAGTCGACTGCCATGTTTCATATATTTCTTTCCCCTGCAAGTTGAGAGGGCCCCTCGCTCCAATCCCCCATTTTTAACATTTTCGAAAATATATGAAAAACTAAGAGTATTACAGAATACTGTATCAAAAATGTAAGTTCATAGCGCACTAGAAGTTATAAATTACTATGAAATACAACGGACAGTGCTCGAGATCTTGTCCATTGATGAGCGATATTTTTTCAAAGGTTATGACGCCATTATTTAATTGAAGTCTCAGTACTCATCAATCGACAAGATTTCGAGATTGCTGTCTGTTGTATTTCATAGTAATTTGTAAGTTCTAGTGCGCTATGAACTTACATTTTTGATAGTAGTCTTAGTTTCTGAAATATTTTGGAAAATGTTAAAAACAGAGGAGTTGGAGCGAGAAATCCTCTTAAGGTCGACGAGAAATGTCATCCATCAGGACTGAGATGGACATAAGCCATACACGCTAATATAGTACAGAAAACTATCCTTGTGCGAGGCACACGCGCCGTGAACGGTACATGAAGGGTGAAGTGAGGTTGGGTGGTCAGTCCCACGCTTGACCGTCTTTAATTTCCCAATGTCCCCAGAAACTTAAGTAAATTAAATCAATGTTATACATGTTCTTCCGAAATTCAGTCTATAACATGGGTATCACATCTTAATTTACTAATTAAAGTGAGAACTTCCTTCCTGATTCGCATCATGGCACGATGCGATGAAACATACTACACCCCCTAAAAAAGGTTATTATATTGTCAAACATGTACATCTAATGAGCCCGTATATGAGGTTAAAAAAGTGCAGTATTTCGTATTCCATTTTAATTTGGAAAGTGAAATTTGGAACTTTAATTTGGTCTCGTTCTTACTTCAAAGAAATTACTAAACAAAATGAAATACTTGA
The DNA here is from genome assembly GCA_022664845.1 of Lepisma saccharinum. Lineage (NCBI taxonomy): Eukaryota > Metazoa > Arthropoda > Insecta > Zygentoma > Lepismatidae > Lepisma > Lepisma saccharinum. Next base: position 616 of record JAGDQP010073290.1, on the reverse strand, counting down.
ATCAGGTTTAGAACTCCTCCTACTTAAACTAATTTTAAAATTATCTGTGTTTTCTCTGGTTTGCTTATTAACCACTTGGTGAAAAATGGAATAGACGCTTTTCAGATTATATTTGAAAACTAATAAACAATGCAGTTTTAAATACTTCTTGCCCGATCAGACTAACGCGCGCGAACAACAAATAACACAGATTCCTTTACGTGTAAACCGAACGAATTCTATTTTTCAATAAGTTATTTGGAATTATTCAAAGCGTAGTTTACCAATCTTCGTTAAGAACTAAATGAATTGTTAACTAACTTCGAGTGTTGTAAGATCCATTAAATTCGCTAGACACTCGTTAAATTCTTAACGAAGGTTGGTGAAACACATTATAGGACTCTTTGAGTTCCTGTTTAAATGTTTAAAGGAAAAACACTCGTTCGGTTTCTGTCCACTTCTACTACTTTTTTCTCTAGCTTTTCATCATGTTTCTTCTTTCTTTCAGGCCATCCTTCTTTTCGCTCTCTTCGCCGTTGTAGCCGTTTCTGCCCAGCAGAGGCCAGCTCCCAAAGAAGGCCTCCAAGGGGCTGAACAGGTTTATCTTGGTTATGGCGGTTATTATCCAGCAGCTGTT